>PVKV010017268.1:0-48292 GCA_004027835.1 Alouatta palliata
CACCTTTCTGTGCCTGTTCCTGCACATTTACACAGACTGTACCCGGGCAATGGACACAGGCCTGTGATGAGGCCAGGGCTGCACTGCAGAGAAACCATCCAGGAAGAAAACGTCCTGCCAGGGCTGAGCTCGCCAGTTAAAATGTAGTAGGTAAAAAAGGATGTGTTCCCTCCCCATTTTCCCCTGATTCTTCCACTCTCCTGCCAATGGAGTGACCATTGGGACCTGAAGATAGGAAGTTTGGAAAAGCCATTCCAAACTAGACACAGCACTTCCTTTTGTCTCTGTTCCCTCTTCAGAGGGAACAGTCTGTGTGTTTATGAGGGCTGATTCTCAGCAAGCAGGGGCCTGTCCAAAGGGGATGCTGCCCCAAACCCCACAAACTCCAGACAAGGCCCTGTATTTACATATGAGAGTCCGGAAGGGATGTGCCACTTAGTTACAAGCTTAAAAATATTAAACAATACATCCTTCAATAATACAGCTTATGGCTCCATATGTTAGAAGGGTATACATGCAGACATTACTTTTGTTTATGACTCTTCATTTCATTGTACTTTGCTGATAGTGTGTTTTTATAAATTGAAGGCTGGCAGCAACCTGGCATCAAGCAAGTCCGTTGGTGCCATTTTTCCAACAGCAAGCGCTCACTTCACGTTTCTGTGTGACATTTTGCTAATTCTTGCACTATCTTAAAAGTTGTCATTATTATATCTGTTATGGTAATCAGTGATCAATGATCTTTCATGTTACCATTTAAGGTGTTTTGGGTTGCCATAAATCACTGCTATGTAGGAGGGTGAACTTAAACGATCGATGTGGTGTGCATTCTCACTGTTCTACTCATCAGCTGTTCTTTATCTTATTCTCCTTCCTCCGGCCTTCCTATTCCCAGAGACACAACAATATTGAAATTGGGACAGTTAAAAATCCTACAGTGGCTCCTATGTGTTCAACTGAAAGGAAGAGTTGCATATCTCTCATTTTAAATGAAAAGCTAGAAATGGTTACACTTAGTGAGAAAGGCACGTCAAAACCTGAGACAGGCCAAAAACTAGTCCTGCTTCACCAAACAGCCAAGTTGTGAGTGCAAAGGAAAAGTCACTGAAACAAAATAAAAGGGCCACGCTTATAAGCGCATGAATGATAAGAAAACAAAACAGCCTTGGTGAGATGGAGAACATTTTTAGGTTATCTGCATAAAAGACCAAACCAGCTAAAACATTCCCTTAACCAAAGCCTCATCCAGAGCAAGCCCTCATTTTCTTCACCTCTGTGAAGGCTGAGAGAGATGAGGAAGCTGCAGAAGAAAAGTATGAAGCTAGCAGAGGCTGGTTCATAAGATTTAAGAAAACAAGCCACCTCCATAACATAAAAGTGCCAGGCTGAAGCAGCAAATGCCAGTGTGGAAGCTGCAGTACGTTTTCCACATTTGTGTAAGATCATTGATGAAGATGGCTACAGTAAACCACAGATTTCCAATGTAGGCAAAATAGTCTTATTGGAAGAAGATGTCATCAAGGACTTTCACAGGAGAAGAAAAGAGGGTAAGTCAAAGCTTGACTTAAAAACTTCAAAGGAGCTGAAAACCATCATTCTCACTGAAGTAACACAAGAACAGAAAACCAAACACCGCATGTTCTCACTCATAAGTGGGAGTTAAACAATGAAAACATATGGACACAGGGAAGGGAACAACATACACTATGGGCCTTCATGAGGTGGGGGGGCTAGGGGAAGGATAGCATTAGGATAAATACCTAATGTAGATGAGCGGTTGATGGATGCAGCAAACTACTATGGCATGTGTATACCTATGTAACAAACCTGCACGTTCCGCACATGTACCCCAGAACTTAAAGCATAAAAAAGAAGAATAAGAAAAAAAAAAAAACCTCAAAAAACAGGCTGACTCCTCTATCAGGAGCTAATGCAGGTGGTAACATTTAATGGAAGCCAATGTTCATTTACCACTTTGAAAATCCTGGGCCCTTAAGAATGATGCTAAATGTACCCTGCCGGTGTTGTCTAAATGAAACAATAATGTTTGGATGAGAGCACATCTGTTTACAGTATGATAAGGGAATATTTTAAGCCCACTGTTGAGACCTACTGCTAGGAAAAAACGAAGATTACTTTCAAAACATTACTGCTCATTGTATGTGGTTACCCAAGAGCTCTGACAGAGATACATAAGGAGATTAATGTTGTCTTCATGCCAGCTAATATAATAGCCATTCTGCAGCCCCTGGATCAAGGAATAATTTTGACTTTCAACTCTTATAACTTAAGAAATACATGTCATAAAGCTATAACTGTCATAGGTAGTTATTCTTCTGATAGATTTGGGCAAAATAAATTGAAAAATCTTCTGGAAACGATTTCCTTTGCTAGATGCCATTAAGAACAATTGTGGTTCATGGGAGGTCAGAACTTCGAAATGAATAGGAATTTAGAAGAAGTGATACTTGAGTTTAAGGAGTATAATAAGACTTCAGCACAGGTAAATGCAGATGTGGTGGGAATAGCAAGAGAGCTAAAATTAGAAGTAGAGGCTGAAGATGTGACTGGTTTGCTGCAACCTAATGATCAAACTTAACTGGTGAGGAATTGCTTTTTATGAATGAAAAAGGAAAGTAGTGTCGTGAGATAGATTCTAATCCCGGCAAAGATGCCATCAACACTATTGAAATGACAACAAAACATCTAGATTATTATGTAAATCTAGTTGATAATGCAGAAGTATGGTTTGAAAGAATTGATACAAATTTTGAACGAATTACCACTCTGGGTAAAATGCTGTCAAAAGGCATTGCATGCTACAGAGAAATCTTTCATGAAAAAAAATAGTCTACAGATGAGGCTTTTCATCATTGTTGTCTGATTTTAAGAAATTATCACAGCCACGCCAGCCTTCAGCAACCACCATCTTGGTAAGTCAGCAGACATGAACATTGAGGCAAGACCCTCCACCAGCAAAAGATTCTGACTCACTGAACACTTAGGTAATTTTTAGCATTTTTATCAACAAAGTATTTTAAAATTAAGGTATACACACTTTTTAGACATAATGCTACACATACTGAAAAGGCTGCAGTACTGTGTACACATTTTTACACACACTGAGAAGCCAACATATTCCTATGATTCATATTATTACAAGAGTCTAACTGAATCTCTGAGGAATGCCTGTATTTTTATATATAATGCTCTAGACATAATATTTTTTCACAATTAAAAATTATCTTGAGAAAATATATGATTCTTCCACTTTTGCTAGCTAATTCATAATTTATATTTAGCTAATAAGGAACTTAACTGATCACACATTTTTGGATAAATATATACATGATCAAACCCCACACTTACCGGAATGTGCTTCGCCCATAATTGCTAAAATTTGGATGCAACCAAGATGTCCTTCAAGAGGTGAATGAATAAACTATGAGACATCCTGACAATGGACTGTCAGTATTCAGTGCTAAAAAGAAATGAGCTATTAAGTCATGAATAGTAATGGTGGAATGTAAAGCATATTCTTCGGTGAAAAAACCCAATCTGAAAAGGTCTGTACTGCATGATCCCCGATCATATGACATTCTGGAAAAAGAACTAGGAAGACAGTAGAAAGATCAGTGGTTGCCAGCGACTGGGGACAGTGAAGGGTGAACACCAAGAAAATAGGATTTTTTTTTTTTTTGAGGAGTTTTACTCTGTCTCCCAGGCTGGAATGTAGTGGCACAGACTTGACTCACTGCAACCATTGCCTCCTGTATTCAAATGATTCTCCTACCTCAGCCTCCCAAGTAGCTGGGATTTACAGGCATGCACCAGCACACCCAGCTAATTTTTGTATTTTTAGTACAGATGAAATTTTGCCATGTTGGCCAGTCTGGTCTTGAACTCCTGACCTCAGGTGATCCACCCGCTTTGGCCTCCACAGTGCTGGGATTACAGGCATGAGCCACCGCGCCCAGCCAAAAATAGGATTTTTAGGCAGTGAAACAACTCTGAGTGATACCACAATGATGGATACAGGTCATTACACATTTGTCCATGGGGAGGTGTTACTAGAAGGAGTGGCTGTGTGGAGAAGCAGGGGGTGCAGGACACTCTGTAGTGTCTGTTCAGCTTTGGTGTGAACCTAAAACTACTCTAAAAAATAAGGTCTATTAAAAAAAAAAGCACCTCACATTTACTGTATGATGTACCAGAAAGATCAGAAAGTGAATTACTTTAAGTGTATACCATTCTTAGTCTCTCTCATGAATTCTAAGAATCAGGCTGGTGGTAGGATATACCTAGTGATGGTGTTCAGTAACATAGCTTGATGCTACTTTTTTTTTTTTTTTTTTTTTTTTTTTTTTTTTTTGAGACAGAGTCTCACTACGTCGCCAAGCACCAGGCTGGAGTGCAGTGGCACAATCTCGGCTCACTGCAACCTCTGCCTCCCAGGTTCAAGAAATTCTCCTGCCTCAGCCTCCCAAGTACCTGGGACTACAGGCGCACGCCACGATGCCCAGCTAATTTTTGTATTTTCAGTAGAGATGGGGTTTCACCACGTCGGCCAGGATGGTCTTGATCTCTTGACCTCGTGATCCGCCCACCTTGGCCTCCCAAAGTGCTGGGTTTACAGGCATGAACTACCGCACCCGGCCAATTATTATTATTATTATTATTATTATTATTTTTGCCTTTCGCAGTTTGGAAATTGTCAGCAGTTAACCAGAATGAAATCTGGCCTCCTACCTACTGCCTTTCCCCGCTGAGCTTTGTTTTTCCTTGCTGCCAAATTCAAGCCGAGGAGAAAACATAGACACCTCCTCGAATTATCTGACTATTATTCATCTCAATGGTTGCTGGAATGGCTTCAGAGGACCCCTTGCATCTCATGGTCGTTTCTGTCTGCTTTCCTCTCACTTCTATAATCCAAAAGGAACTCACTGGAAGCAGCATGCTTGGCCGGTTGGTGGGATCCTCCTTATACATCCCCGTCTGCCTGAAACAACATTATTACCGCCTCATGCTTCATAGCACCAGGACACCGGGCAAGGGAGCTCCCAAGCTAAACCTCTGCCTGCCGCAAGGTAAATACAAGCAGAGCCGCGTGCTGTAATTTCAGGGTTATGATCGTCTTAATAAATGATGCACTCGAGATGCTGTAAATCATCTCCCTCCAACCAACTCCCTTGGCAGCCTATTATAATACTCAGTGATTGTGACAGCTAATAGCAGCTACAATAAATGATGACAATGATTATTTTTTACAAAGGACTTCCAGTTAGAGAAAAGCTGTGTTAAAATGCTGAAGGCCTCATACTTTTGGATGCCACATAGACAGACTGACATTGGCTTTCTCCAGTTAGAGAAAAGGTGTGTTAAAATGCTGAAGGCCTCACACTTTTGGGTGCCAAATAGATCTGACATCGGCTTTCTCTTGTCAGTAACTTCATCACATGGCTTTTAAAGAAGTAAGTTTAGATGACAAATACATATTCGGAAACACTCCAGGCCCATGCAGAAAATGTCAGGCTCAGAATGTATCCTAGAAGACGCCTAGTTAAAACATCTCACTTTCCAAACAAAAGACAGAGGCCCATGGCATGTCAAAAATCAGAAAAAAAGTGGAGCAAGGTTATTTAAAATCAGAGAAGCAGATTTTTCTGGAAAGGTCAGGGCAAGTCAGTAGGAAAAAAAAAAGCAGTGTACAAAGGATAAGAAGAGGCGGACGAGAGATGCCGTAGACAAGAAAAAGTTTTTCTCAAGCCTATTAGTCGTCAGGGAACAATGAAGGGTGTAACACTGGCCACAGGATTGGATAAATTATAAAGCTGGTGTGTTTTTGTGTGTGTGCAGAATAGAGAGGAAACAGCCCTTGGCCAACCCTCAGTGAGAGCAGAAGGGTGTGTTGGTACACTTACGCTGGCAATTAGTTATTCATAATATTAAAAATTAGAATTGTAGCACATGCTTTGTTTCAGCAACTAAACTTCTGAAACATGCCCTTAAGAAATGCTCACATGTTAAGGTTTATTGGCATGGATATTTACGGTAGCAAACTTAAAAATAGAAACTTTGTAATCTACCCGTCTGACAAAGGTCTAATGTCCAGAATCTACAAGGAACTTAAACAAATTTACAACAACAGAAAACTCATCAAAAAATTGGCAAAGGATATGAAAAGATACCTCTCAAAAGACAACATCTATGCAGCTCACAAACATGGAAAAAAAGCTCATCATCACTGGTCATTAAAGAAATGCAAATCAAAGCCACAATGAGATACCGCCTCACACCAGATAGAATAGCAATTATTAAAAAGTCAGGAAACACCAGACGCTGGAGAGGCTGTGGAGAAACAGAAACACTTTTACACTGTTGGTGGGAGTGAAATTAGTTCAATCGTTGTGGAAGACGGTGTGGCGATTGTTCAAAGATCTAAAACAAGAAATACCGTTTGACCCAACAATCACCTTACTGGCTATATACCCAAAGGAATGTCAATCATTCTACTATAAAGACACATGCACACGTATGTTTATTGCAGCACTATTTACAATAGCAAAGACTTAGAACCAACCCAAATGCTCATCCATTTCAGACTGAAGAAAATGTAGTACGCATATAGCATGGAAACATTTGTAGGGACACGGATGAAGCTGGAAGCCATCATCCTCAGCAAAATATAACAGAAACAGTAAACCAAATACCACATGTTCTCACCTATAAGTGGAAGTCGAACAATTAGAATACATGGACACAGGAGGGGATCACCACATACTGGGGCCAGTCGGTGGATGGGGACAGGGGAGGGACAACATTAGGACATATACGTAATGCATGTGGAGCTTAAAACCTAGATGATGGGTTGGTAGGTACAGGAAACCACATGGCACACATATACCTATGAAACACACCTGCACATTCTGCATGTATATCCCACAACTTAAAGTAAAAATAAAAAAATATAGAAACAAATGGAAACATAAATCTAAATATCAACAGAAAAATTGCTAATCCAAGTTTGGTACATCCACACCAAGGAATGCTAACTAAATGTTTTTTTTTTTAAAGCAGTTGATCTAGTACTGATTTTAAAAATCTGTTTTATTGTTTCAGTTAGAAATCAAGTCACAGGAGAATATTCATATGTTATGGACTGAATATCTGTGTCACCCCAAAAACTCATTTTTTAAACTCCTAATCCTCAGTGTCATGGTATTTGTAGGTGGGGGTGTTTGGGAAATAACCAAGTTTAGATGAGGCCATAAGGGTTTAGAAGTCATGATAAAAATAGTGTTCTTATATCTAGGGAACGGGACCAGGACTTCTGCTCTGTGTCTGCCCTGTAAGGAACAAAGGGGCACACAAGCAGACGTCTGAAAGCCAGGAAGGGAGAGTCCCCCCAGAACCACAGTGTGCTGGCACCCTGATCGCAAACTTCCAGCCTCCAAATAGCGGGAAATGAGTGTCTGTTGTTGAAATCCCTGTGTATGGCATTTTGCTACAGTAGCATGAGCTAGGTAATAAAACATTCTACAATGCAATTTATGATTTTAAAACTCCTACATGTAAATGTGTATGTGCATAGAGACACATCTGAAAGGGTTGTAATTTCATGCAGACAGAAAGCAGAATAGTTACCAGAGGCTGGGAAAGGTACTGGGAGGGAGGGGGGAGGTGGGTAGGAAATAGTTCAAAAGAATGAATAAGACCTAGTATTTGATAGCACAATAGGGTGACTATAGAATATTTTAATTGTACATCTAAAAATAATTAAAAGAGAACAATTAGATTATTTGTAACACAAAGGATAAATGCTTGAGTGGTTGGATACCCCATTCTCCATGATGTGAAGATTATGCATCACATGCCTGTATCAAAACATCTCATGTATCCCATAAACATATACACCCACTATGTACCCACAAAATTTAAAATTAAAAAACATTTAATTGGCTGACAGCCATGACTCCTGGAGAGTAAAAAGAGTTTGAGATAAAGAAGGGTTTTCACATTTTATTATAGCTACTTCAGTATTATTTCAATTTTATTGATTACTTAGTTATAAGATTATTTTATAAAATCAGATTCTTAGACTAATGCCAACATGCCAACCTTATGCCCATCCAGTTGTTTGTCAAGCTTTTCTCTCCCTCATCATCTTCTCTGTCTCATCGCCACCAGTCACCCCTCATACCAACGCTAGAGGAGAAACCAGGAAACCAATTATTTCCAAATGAGTACATTTAGTATCATCTGGCGTAAAGGGATTGCTCTGCTGGACAACAGGAAGCTTTCAAATGACCTCTGGCCTTGCACTTCTGGGTGCCAAATAGACAGTCTTGTAGCTGACACTGGCCTTCTCTAGTCAGTAACTTCACCGCATGGCTTTTAAAGAAGTAAGTTTAGATGACAAATACATATTCACAAACACTCCAGGCCCATGCAGAGAATGTCAGGCTCAGAACGCATCCTAGAGGACACCTAGTGAAAACATCTCACTTTCCAAACAAAAGACAGAGGCTCAGGACTTGCCAGAAATCACAAAACAAGGCATGGGAAAGTTTTTCGAAATTAGAGAAACAAATTTTCTCTGTTTTATTGTTTATACACCATGGAATTTAGGAAATCTGTCCTTGTGTGCCTGAAAATGTGTATAATAAGAATGCTTTTCTTACATGGTCATGGGCAAACTATACATGAAACACAAACTTTTGTTGGCTTGGTTTCTGCTCCTTAAATACACTAGTTTAGTAGTCCAGCAACAAAGGAGTTTCTTTTCTGACTGGAGTCTGTGTGTCTATGTATTTTTAATTACAGGATTCACAGGCACACCACACTGGTCAAGGGCTTCTTTGCTACACTTGATTCTATTACTTTCCTACTTCTTAGTATGTAATAGGTAATTATAACCCTGACAGATCTGCTAATAGAAGTGAAGGAATCTTCTAAAATGTAATCAATCTTTTATTTTTTAAATCATGTGCATAATCACCTAGTTAAAAAAAAAAAAAAAACAACAGTAAGTGGGCATTCTTAGGACACTAAGCCAAGATTTTCTAATTTCAAAGTAGAAGAGGGTTTTTATCATTCTGACATACTTCAGTCTAGAATTAAATGGCAGCAAGTATAAGACAGCATTAATTCGCACAAAATTATGAAGGTAATATTGCAGTATTTTTTCTAATTTCAACTGAGTTCCAATGCTTTGGGGGGAAAAAGCATTATTTTTTAAAATACTCCAAGGAATTTAAACATGAGAGTGACTCTCAAATGCAAACTCATGCAAACTCATGAATCACACTCCCCAATTTTATATTAAATGATTAGTGAATGAAAAATTTAATAAAACCTATGTATAGATTTACTAAAATATTTTTAGTCATTAAGAATTTAAATATATAAACTTCATGTAAGTACATGATCCTTTTAAAATAAATTTATAAAATTAGATACCAATATAGAAATATAATATTGTATAATACAGGATATCAGAGATACGTTTTATGTAATGCTGCTAAATTATTTTCCTTACGGACTTGATCAGAATCATGGTGACTCCCACACCTCATTGATACTCTATTTGCTCACTTTTGTAAGGGGACTAGAGTGGGTATGACTTCTTACATTGTTTAAGACCTGGTTATTTATAGATTTGCTGGTCATAAGACAGCTTTAATAATCAAATATTATAGGATATTTAACCCAAGAAGAAATAAGAATCACTATGTACTGAGTGCCACCAATTTGCCAGGCTGTATGCCAACATTATCCCATTAAATCCTACTGACAAACCTCTGATGCAGTTAGCTAAGTTCTAGTGTGGAAACGAAGAAACTAAGACACAGGTAGATTGAGTAAACTGTCTCAAATAGAAGCAGAAAGCACCTGCCGCATTCTGAATATCTACTAGTCATCCGGTACTGTCTCAGTGTTCAGAGGAGAAAGTATGCCCTTCAAAACCGGGGCTCTTCCACAGATACGGGGCTGATGAGCCTCCAATCACCAATCCAAACCATGTGAGGCCAGGAAGGGTAGACACTCAGGGGCTGCAGCCAGGCATGGCTAGATGCTATAATCCAGGATTTTTCATAGAAGTAACACTTTCTATGAAATGGGATGACTTTTGGCTGTTGTCAATGAAAGTCACTGTCTTCCATCAAAAAAAAAAAAAAAAAAAACCAAATAATTTAATCTCCCCCTCCCTCTGTAACATAGTTCAGGAGAACAGAAACTTAGTCCAAATAAAGAACAGCAATTCCTGAAGAAACTAACAGCTACAAACTCCTTTAAGGACACAAATCTCTATTAAATTCTAGCCTTCTGCAAACCAGCACCGTGGCTAGACCTACAGTGATAATTGGCAAAGACATGCCACTGAACTTCCAACTTTGAGAAATTACAATCAGAGACTGGAATTTTTCTGTATTTAATTATTAAAAGCTTTGATGCTTTCATAATGCCAGTGAGATTGGAAAATTAAAAAATGATCCATCAGTACACAAAATAGGAAGATGAAGAATATTTAGGCAGCACATACTGAGATTTTTTTTTTTTTTTAACTCGGATACAAGAAGGAAGGGTTATGAATTTCTTAGAGACACGTTTGCAGTTAATCACAGAAACAAGTAGTAAATGATACAGACTTTGAAGCTTTTGGAATGTATTAGGTTAACAAACATTTTCCAGGTCACTATCAGGAGCAGATGCATTCCAATTAATAGGCTCAGTGTGAGCCTCGCCCATCCATCACTTCCTGTATCCATTCTTATCTGGGTGTGCTACATATTTCATTAGCTTTACAATTTCTTAAATATATTTTGCCTTTAATGTTTAGAAAACATTATTTTGGGTAAATCAGTGCAGTTGGATTGCTTTTAGAAGATTCAGGACTTTGTGTTCCTTGATGGTTAACATTGAAAATGTGAACTTGTAACACTTTTAAAGTGGGAAAATCTAATATTAATTTCTATGGTTTTTATCACATTTGAAAAAAAGTCATTTTTCCTTTGATAATAATATTGCAAATGTAAACTTGTAACACTCTTAAAGTGGGAAAACCCGATGTTAGCTTCTATGGTTTTATCACATTTGGAAGAAGTCACATTGTTTATGATTAGAATATGTTTATGCCGTGATAATTTACTGATGAAGACAGAAGAACCCAAAATCAAATATAATAAAAAACTAAATTCAAGTGAGAAACTATGTAGTAGGAGAATATGGAACTTTCCATGAAATGTACATTCCAGAGTTATATGTGATTCCTGAAAAAAGAGTTCATAATCTTTTAAAGAAAAGTTTCTCATTTGTCAATTATACCTCAAAAAAGCTGGAAAAAAGTTTCTGATTTGCAGGATACAAATAATAATTAATATGTTATTGGATCATCTAACTTTTTTTTTCTGCATTGCATTCCAGAACAAGATGCTCAATACACAGACTTCTATGCACAGAATGACAAAGAAAAAAAAGACAAATAAATAAAAACTATTTTCTGAAAGGAATCAAGTGATGAACGTCATGCTAAATCAGCCTGCAGGGGTGCAGGAGAGGAAGAGGGGAGCAGTGAGCCCAGAAGGGAGCTTCAGGGCTCCCCGGCAGGGGAGTGGGAGGCCCGAGGTCATTAACAGTGAGCAGTGATGATGGGAAAATTAATAACATCAATTTTAAAAGTTATAGTTCTACAGGATCCACTGTCAAGCCGATTCTAAATGAGAAATTTTCCTTTATGGGTACAGAATGTTTTCTCTATATCAAAAAGTCAGACATGGGATTAGTCTTTAATTCTTTCCCTTTGCTGCAGAAGGGAGGAGACCGAGGCAGCTGCAGGTGGCCACTGTGGACTTACCTGCGTGGGGGAATGACCAAGAGCCTTTTGAGTGTGTCTTCAAGTATCAAAGCTGTGAGAACTGATAGGCGCTCTGTGGGCACCTGCGCCTGGTGGTGGGTACCTTCGGGGCTTCCTGTGCCTGGCACCAGCACCTATAGTCAGAGAGCACTGATAATGCCCAGTGTGAAAGGAAGATACGTCCTGGGGCCCCAAAATCACTCAAGTATAGGGAAAAGTCAAGCTGGGAACTACTCAGGGCAAACCTGCCTTCTATTCTATTCGAAGTCGTCCCTCTGCTCCTTGAGATAAATGCCAATCTGATTGTCTCTTTTGGAAAGGCTAACCAAAAACAGAAAAGAATGCAACTGAAGTCCCCTCCCTGCTCAAGTTGTCCCACCTTTCTGGACGAGACCAAGTGCATCTTTCAAATGTTGCTTGATGTCTCATGCCTCCCTAAAATGAATAAAACCAAGCTGTGCCCCGACCGCATAAGGCACCCGTCAGCAGGACCTCCTGAGGCTGCGTCACGGGCGTGCGTCCTCAACCATGGCAAAATAAACTTCCTAAATTAACTGAGACTGAAACTGCCTTTGCAAAATTGTAACTGAGGAAATTACATCAATGTAAGAAATCAGACCTAACCAACCCCATCTTGCTTCTAACTTTTAAGCTGTCCTTGTTCACTCCTGGCTGTACGCCAAACTAACTCTGGGAAGGAATTCAGTTCGTGGTTTGACTCTGAAACAAAATTGAAAAATTGATAACAGCCCTTATCAATGGACAGCCCTTATCAATTGATAAGTTGCTAACTGTTCAAGAAGACCTCATTTTGCCTGGGGCCCAGTCTGCCTTTGCAGAACTAACAAATTAGATACAAGGTTAGAAATTACACTTTAGGGGTCATGCGGCCTCTGGCACCAAGAGACTGAACCTCACCAAATTGCTCCTGGGGGTCACATCGCTTCTGTAAAGCCTGAGGTCAGTGCTTCAGATGTGGCAGACTTGCGTCCCACGGAGCAGCTGACACCATCTGACCAGTGTCCCAGGTTTTTGCCCCCCACCCCGGCTGGCCCCAGGAATGGGGGAAGAGGTCCTGGAGGTACAGTGTGCCTGTTTCAGTAAATATTGGACCTAAAGAGTTTTGCAAAAAGTGACTTATTAGGCAGAGAGAGAGAGACAGAGAGAGGGAGAGAGAGAGAAAGAGAAAGAGAAGTAGGGAGAGAGAGAGAGAGGGAACTCTCACAATATCATGGGAGGGGATCCAGAAGTGGAGTCATACACATGAGGGGCAGGGGGTCTTTTAATCTGGGAGTTACTCCTGCCCCATTCAAGCCCTTGTCCCATGAGAGGAGTTCCTTCAAAATTCTGCTGGAGTGATTCATTTTTGACTTTGACATTGGATCGGCTGCCCGGCCCACAGTCCTCCCACAGCTTTTCTCAGGCTTCCTAAACTAAGGGAGCTTGCCTGGGCAGTCTACCTTTCCCAGGTGCAGGAAAGTTAGACAAAGAACTCCAGGCTCCCGGATGGAGACATGAAAGAAGACAGGTCAGGCATGTCGCTGCAAAGTTCTTGCCTTTGAAACCTGGCCCCTTGTGGACCAGGGAAGAGAAGTTAATACATTTCCTCAGTCCTCCTTCTGAACAAGACCCATGATCTAGCCCAGCCAGTTCCACCGTCATACCCAGGAACAGAAGACAGCAAGAAAAACTCACTCTGAACCCCTGTGATTTCATCTTGACCCTGACCAATCAGCACTCTCCACTTCCCAAGCCCACACTCACCAAATTATCTTTAGAACTCTTATCCCGATTTGGGTCATAATAAAACTCCGGTTTCCCACACAGCCAGCTCTGCATGAATTACTTTTTCTCCATAGCAATCTCCCTGTCTTAATAAATTGGCTCTGTCCAGGCAGTGGGCAAGGTGAACCCACTGGATGGTTACAAGACCTATCTCAGATATTCAAGGTAAACACCAGAACAGAGACAAACACCCAGCACAGGACAGCACCCTTGCGAAGACACAAGCCATTCACTATTGTGGATTTCACTGGGTTACCCTGTACACCCCCCTCCACGTGCACCCTGGAAGCAGGAGGGCTCCCTCTGATGGTCAGTGCCGCAGGGAGGCCACTGGGCCACGCAGGTGTGGGATGGAGACTGCGGACGGACCACCTTCTGCTGTCTTTCATCAATTTATACTGCACATGTCCTGGAGGCTCTCTGTATTTGGATTTCTTCTCTCTCCTTATTAGATTCTGAAGGTTTATTGATTATTCATAGGTTACTTCACTATCTTGGAAGCTGCCCCTCTCCATTTGAAAAGCCAATGAACAAATGAACATACAACTCTTTTCTCACAGAAAGGGGCAGTGCTTCGTTCTGGAGATATGCCCTAACCTGGGGTAGGAGTTGTCCAGGTAAGTAAAGCTGATGCTCGCAAAGAGCAGTCGGAGGACCACAGCATCTGTCTCTTGGTACTGGCTTAGAATGCAGGTTCTCAAGCCCACGCATGCTCTGCTGGAAAAGACCCTAAAGGTGAGGACCTACCATGTATCTTCCACAACTTGATGCTGGTCCACACTCAAGTTTGAGAACCACTGGCCTACAAAGTATACATCCCCTGACCTCCAAAATCAGAGCTCAAGTTATGGGCAAAAATCAATGAATCTCATGTGATTTTTTAACAGATCTTTATCTGATTCACCCAGAGAAATGCTTCTCTGACCCATCCTTTGCAGTGGCTGCAGAAACAAAGGATATTTAAAGTTCCTGCTGTCCCTGCAGGTGGCTGTCCTGCCCTGTACAGGATCAAACCCATGGCCTTAGGTAAAGTTCCTAAATCTATGGGCCCCGCTACAGGCTATTCTCATGCTGCTCCCTACGCTTTTTCGATTTCTTACCTAGACTTATTTCTCTCTGGCAGTACAAGCCTCTCCCTTCCTTCTTTATCCTTCAGCTTCAGCTACCTGGAAAAATCTCCAGTCTGGAAAATCTAACCAACCACCTTTTCTGAAAGGACACAGTTTTCCAGGCATACTCGAAAAAAAAATCATAAAATTAACCTTAACTGCAGCCTTTTCTTCCACCCTTTGGTTTTCCTAGTCAGTTTTCTTTCCTTTCCACAGAGACGTTTTCAAACGGTTTCTACTTTCCCATGCCACATTCACCACCCAAAATACTTGTGTGAGTTTTAGAACCACTCACCCAATCTACTTAATTATAAGGAAGACATTCAGTGACAGGCGTCATACTACATAAAATAAATTTAAGGAAGGTAGATTAAGTATTTACTATGTGCCACCCACCAAGTCTTGATATTTATTATTCTCATTTAATCTTTACTATGAAGTAGACGGTATTTATACTATCATTATTTATCATTATTGTTATTATTCTTAGCACAGTGCAGATGAAGAAACCCAGGCACTCTCAGGAAATAGTGAAGGGAGGATTGAATTCAGGTACTCTGAGTCCAAAGCATGCACATTTAAACACTACTCTATCCTGCAAAGCCTTGTGATGTTGGTAAATGGCACTGTTTTGGGAAAGGGATGCTGTCACTTGAGCAAGTATTACATTTTATATTCCTCAGATGATTTATAACATCTCAAGACCAGTGGGCAAGACCTCAAAGTGGCTCCTCAAGAGTATTCACATGCATCCGCAAACGCTGTCAAGTCAGCATTTCCACCCCAAGCTCTGGAGAAAAGTTTGCAGTGTTGGTCAGGAAGCCCTGAGGAAAAATTATCCTGAGAAAACAGTAGCTTTTCCTTGACAGGCACTGTTTCTGCATGGATGAAAGGTGCAAGCCAGTGAACGAACGCCTGGGAAACACTGATCCGAGAAAACTCATGAATTATTAAAAATCAGGGTCAGTTTTTAATGAGGAAAAAAGAATGTGAACATAATAAAAACTTATGTGGATGGTATACAGTATCTTAGATTTTGAACTAAAACATGTGCTATAACTCTATTGGGAAAATTGCAAGACCAATCCGAATGCACTTATGCCACTCCACATGGTCTCCAAGGTTTATAAAAAATTTCTTTAAAGTCCCTTACTCAATCTCCCTCCTACATTCTGTTTTTAGAGATAACACATCTCATGTCTTTTAGCTTACCTCCAAACCTTCCAAGATGGCTGTTAAAAAGCCTGAGCTTGCTTTTTCCTCTTGAAGCTTGAGCTCTCCACATGGAAAATTGCCTTCACTCTTTCCCCCCACACCCCACACCGCACACCCACACACACTGTCCACTCATCCATGCTAGATACTTATATCCCGGTGCAAGTGGGGTAAGTTTCGGGATTCATGTCATTATTAGTATTACATGGTCTATGCATGTGCTGTATCCTGAGTGTTTCTTTCTTGCACAACTCATTGTTTTAAGAGTTTTCATTGTTGCTGCCTCTTCTTTTGTTTCATCTGTACTTATCACCAAGGCATCCCCAAGCTCTTTTTCAGGATCTCCACTTTATATGTTCAAATTTATCAATTCCTATCAGTTTCCTCTTCAGAGGATGTCTCCTGAGGAGCCTTCAGATCTGCTGTAAACGGGATGAGCCACAGTCATTATCTTCCCACTCTCTTCATCCGGAGCCTGGGAATTAATTTTCTGTACCTTCTGGAATGAATTCCCAGTTTCCTCAACCCCTCTTTCCCCCCCGCCACACACACCATGTTCTCCCTTTTTGGCAAATTGTCTCTTTTAGGTAGACATGCTGAGATAGATGCATGGGAGACAAAAATTCTGAAACTCTTGTTTTGTGAAAAGTCTAGAAATACATAACATTTTGCCTGGGCATAGGAATCTGATTTTGAGATTATATTCCATCAGAATATATTAGGGTATTTATTTTACCTTTTTTTTTTTTTTTTTTTCCTGACCTCCTCTGACTTGTTTCCTTTCTGGAAATTTGGTAGGATATTCTTTTTTGTTCCAATGTTATGAAATTTTCTAATGACATTTTGTGATACAAGTTCATTTACTTCAGTATTCAGTTTTCTTGGGCCCGTTCAATCTGGAAACGACCATCCTGGAAAATTTCCTGAACGAGTTAATTTTCTCATTTTATTTCTCCCACTTTATTTTCTAAGTTTTCCCCTGAGGGGTAACTTACTTTTATTTATGATTCTGCTTTTAATGTCTCTGACATATTTTCTTTCCTAGATTGTTCTTTTTTGTTTGTTTGTTTGTAGAAAGTGATTTATTTAAAGAGAGAGAGAAACACGAGAAGGAGAGAGAAAGAAACAGCTAACTCTCACACCGAGTGAGAGAATCCAGAAAGATGGAATCCAGGAGAGGAAAGCAGCTTCCACACTGAGTGGAAAGGAACAGAGAGAGAGATGGAGTTTAGGAGGGGAAGACAGGATTCCACGAGACAGTGTGGAAGGGGTGTTCCTCCTTTTCATAGCATTCTGTTCTTGTTTTATGGATACAATATATGCTGTTATTACTCAGACAATTTTAACAATCATATATTTAATTTCTTATATCTTGCAAATTTTCAGTTTCTTCCTAGTTGCTTTACCCTCTGTGTTTATTGTGAATTTTGTCTTTCTTGCCAGAGGATTTTTATGGCAGTCTGCTTATATTAGAAGAGAATGATTGGACCTTCTGGGTGTGTGTGAGAGGAGGGCTAGGGCAGGTCCATCACCATGGAGTCACTGTTGGTAAATAAGCTTTCTAATTTCACTGAAAAAGACTCAACATCTTTTCTTTAGTTCTCTCTCTTGAGTGGCTTGGAGTCCCTCACTTTCTTTTGGTCAGTCTAATCTTTAAGTTTGGAGAGCCAAGGATGTCAATATTAATACAAACGATTACTTTCAAATTTTTATTCTGGTATAATCCCCAGATATACCTAAGGTCTTCTATTCCAAAGACCCCTAGTATTGGAAGTGGAATTTGATCCTAACTCCTTGTAAAATGTACTTCTGATCAGTAATTTTATTCTGTCTCACCTTCATCCCTAGTGCAAAAATTTCTGTTTTTGCCAATTGCTGAAGCTTGTGAGTGTACTCTAAGGCAAATCGGTTTGATTCTTGGCTTTCTAAACTTCTGGATTAGGATTCTGCCTTCCTGGTTTGTTTAAATAAATTACCATTGACCTACTGTTTTCTAACCTGCTAAATTATATTACTTTCTTGTCCTCTGTCATTTTATTTGTCCTTGTGAATTTGTGACTTTTAAATAATCATTTTGGGACCACTATTGTAATTTTAGTTGGATTTTGAGGGAGTAGGAAGAGATGAAAGTATTTTATCTATCGACTCAAAGAAAGATTTTGATGTGGTTAACTTTTTCCTTGTAACAAAGTCTGTCAATGCTTATAAATTATATATTTGTATATATAATATGATATCATCTTATGTGTTATATAATATATATTATTATTCAGCTTAGAAAGAGTGTTCCTGTTCTGGGGTAGGTAGAACAATGCATTGGATGGATGGATTAATTATTCAGGCTTTCTGAATCTCACATATAATTTATAAAATAGAAAACATGATACTTTGGTCTTAAAAGCATCTCCCTGCTGTAGAAATTTAGCACAATGATTCTATTGGCTGTGGAGCAACTGGATTTGTCCTAATCCTTTTTAGAAATGCCTCAGAGAAGTTCAATTTCTAGCTATTATTAAAAGGAGAACCACCACTTACTCATTTAAAACTCATGATAGTAACATACGTTTCAGACGAGATTGAGGGTAGTAACTCAAAAGATTTTACAGTGAAATGGGGAAGCCATTTCTGTAAGTATATGGAATTTGGAGTGGCTGAGTACAGAAGGCAGGAGATAAACTGTCGTAATCGAAGGGGCTGAATCTACACAGAGCTTCCTGTAATGTGATGTCTGACTGTGCCTTCATCCTCCACCTAGTGACTCCTACACACTCCTCAAAACTATATTCTAATCACATCCCTTAAGCTTTCCTTGAGCTATTTGTACCACCTCTCTCCCAACTACCCTTTAGGTGAAGTATACAATTAAACCAAGTATATTCTTAAAAAATTGAAGTTTGAAACCAAGTATTTCTCGCTTTGGATATTCACTAAACATTATGGTTAACATTAACCTATTTTTGCCTTAAATTGTAGAAAATACATTTCTCATATATTGATAAATTGCATATTCCCTAATGCTTATTTTTACATTTGAGAATAGGTACAACTTCATGTTCAATTATCTGGTATATGAAATTTAAAATGATAGATAGAATAGACTTCAATTTTCATTCATTGCATCCTTTGCAAAAAATACAGTATCAGAACAAACAATGCAGTTGTAACACAGATTAAATTAGTACACAATTGCGACTATTGCTCTCAGAATCTCTCCTTGATGGCACAACAAAGGTAAAAGCAAAGCATTATAGATTCTTCAAAAACAGGTAAAGAATCACATATGGATCCCCAAAGCCTATCTTGACATGAAGAACAACCTTTCTACACATAGGCTATTGCCTGTTTGTTTACGCAGCTAAAATTTGTCACGGATTTTTTTTTTTTTTTTTTCTTTTTACAGGGTAGTAATATCCCCTTCTGACATCTAGCACTGCTGGATCATGAAAATTTTATCCAAGGCAATGTTTATTCTTTGAAAATAAACTCAGATTGAGCAAGATGCTAAGGAGAATATAAATGACCTTTTCTGCATTTTGTGTAGAATAAATCTTGACTTTGTGCCTATTTTCTAGTATGATGTCAGAAAAGGATGCTTATCCATAGCAACTCTTTTTATTTAAAGGAACAAAATTCCATTAATTTTTACTTAAACAGAAGCATGGGTCATATAATACCTTTTATTATGCATTCCCCTATTCCTGCATATAATTTTAAAATGCAAAAGGGGTAATAAATATGGTCCTTTGTGCTGTAGCATACATCATCAATGGCTGATAACTCATTCCAGCAGTGTTTGGCTTTCATTCTAAGCTAAATAACTATTCTGTCTTCACAACTCATGACAAACCTGATGAGCATCCTAACTCAGCGTGGGTCTTCTAAGCGCATCCACTGTGATGTGTGAATCAAAATTTTTCAGAGATAATGTTGATGTTCTCTACAATCAGTTCAGAAAGACACAAAATAAACTGCATGTGAATGTGAAAAAGAATTGCTATAAATGCAGATGATAGACAGCTGATCTAGCAATTGACAGACAATAAGCATATAGAAAATTTATTCTATTTTTACAAAGATTACATCATATTAAATCCTGAAGACTATAGTAAGCATCTAATAATTTTATTTATTTATTTATTTATTTGATGGAGTCTTGCTCTGTCACCCAGGCTGGAGTACAGTGGGGTCTGTTAGGGGGGACTAGGGGAGGGACGGTGGAGGGTGGGGAGGGATAACATGGAAAGAAATGCCAGATATAGGTGATGGGGGGATGGAGGCAGCAAACTACATTGCCATGTATGCACATATGCAACAATCCTGCATGTTCTGCACATGTACCCCAGAACCTAAAGTACAATAAAATGTATAAAAAAAACCATTTAAGTGCAATTAGCTAATCAAAATTAATTGCTATTATTGAAATATAATACTATTATGATTATCAACTCATCATCAATATTGCTAGCATATCAAATTTTCCTTTATGGTTTCGTGACAATTGCAAACTCATATATGTATTTATTTTACTATTTAAAAATAAAGTTGAAGGAAAGTCACTGTTCTTATACGCTGAATTGTGTCTCTCTTGAATTCATGTGCTGATATCTTAAACCCCATTGACACAAAATATGACTGTATTTGAGGATAAAGTCTTTAAGGAGGTGATTAAGCTATAAAGAGATCTTTAGGGTGTGTCCTAATCCATGATTTTTATTCTTATAAGAAGGAATCCGGACACAGAAAGGCAAAAAAGAATGACCCTGTGAAGACAAAGGGAGAAGACAGCTGTCTACAAGCCAAGGAGGGAGATCTGAGGAGAAACCAAACCTGCTGCCACCCGCATCTCTGACCTCCAGCCTCCAGAACTGTGAGAACATAACTCTTTGTTGTTTAAGCCACCTAGCCTGTGACAGTTTGTTATGGCTGCCCTCAGGAACAAATACACCTTCCAACCAATACACTTACACACTGGCTACCTGATTCTCTGATTCTACTTTTAAAATATACCTAAAATCACTCCAATTTTCCATCCCTACTACCTTTGATTTCTCCTAACCATGTCATTTCTCTCCTGGATTGTGCAAGAGTCTCCTCGTGACATTCATGCCTTTAGTGTACACCTTCTGTGCCATTCTCAACATGGTAGCATGAGAGATTTATTTTAACACAGATTTTGTCCTTGGCCTTGACTGTTTAAAATTCTTTGATAGCTCCCAATTGCTCCTAGAATAAAGTTACTCACATTGCTTGGAAGGCATTCAATGATCTGGTTTCTGCTAACCTCTTCATCTCATTCCTCAACAAAAATATCTCCTGTTCTATACCAGACAGGCTCAGCCTAGAGTCCAGAACATGTCATGAACATGTTCTCTTCTGCCTCTACAATTTTTATCGATTATTTTGTGTTAGGACAGACCCCTTTCTGAAACTCTCAGTATAGTGAGTTCACATAGATAAAAACAAAAATAATAATGCTTCCATAATTAACAATTACATAAGTGTTATTAACACACACAAAATATTGTCATATCCTTGTGCAATCATTATAAAATTTTGATGAAAACTAGAAAGAAAGGCATGCTCATTAGAGAGGCTCCCATTTATCACTTTATGATCAACATTGTTGAGAATTACGCTGTCCCATGGGAATATATTTATTCATGCCTAATGCCTTACTTAGCAACCATTACAAGGAAGGAAGGAAGGAAGGAAGAAAGCAAAAAGGAAGGAGCAGGGAAGGAAGGGAAAAGTGAGAGAGATGGGAATTATCAGAAGCAAAATGAGCATAACTTATACCAAAAAATTCCACACATATAGAACCAAAACTTTAGGAAAGTCTCAGAAAAAAGTTGTATTTCAGATTAGAAACAAATACTAAGTATGAAGAAATGAGTTTTTGATTGTTGAAATACTGGGGAAAAACTTAGTTTGCACTGTTAACAGTTAAAAGATGTTTGGGATAATATATGAAGAAGAAACCCAAATATTTAGATATTTTGCTTATTAGGCAGGATGCTATTACTGTAATATAGTTACCAGTTGATCATTTAAACAGTTGCTGTGTAGACTAAACTGATTAATGATGTAATAAAACCCTAGTCAATAACATTTTTAAACAATGGTATATAGCTATAACTACAAATTGCCATTTAAAAAAATCTAATAAGAAAAAATGTTCACATAAATCGCGATGATTTGGGATGTTTTAGAACAAGAACTTTAACATATATTAGTTTTCCCTGGATTGGGCTTTCTAAACTAACGATCCTAGGTCAAATACTGGGGGAGTCCTCATTGTTTTCATCAAAAATTGAACGCAATTTCAAAAAAACTTAATCATCAAAACCAAAGCAGAATTTTAAATGTCACTTTGCAAGAAAAAAAAAAAAAATGAACTGACTCAGCAAAAGTACTTCCTTTGAAGGAAACTTTTCAAAGGACCTCTCAAAAAGAACTGCTGTAACTATACTGCTTTCTTAGAAAAGGTATCATATACAGAAAAGCTATGTGAACACAAAAATTGGTCAAATATATAGAAATGAACTTGAACAAGACTTGACAAATTATAATTAGGACACAGAGACACACAGGGACCATATTTTTTAGCTTCCAGATTTTATCACTATCTTGATCTGTTAGTGATAATAAAATGTTCATCACTGAGGACAAATGAAACTGCCTGCCTGTAAGTTGACTGGAGAGTCCCTTGAAATAAATAACATAAAATTGGTTCTCAGCAAGCATCCCTTTTAAAAAACGCCTCTGTGTGTTAGCAAACCAAATAAGTGGATGCTATTATGATAGTGTCCACTAAAGCAATAGCAAATACAGTCTTCAATGACTCTCAGCAAAAGATGTAAAATGCCTTTAATTTACAGTATTTCAGAAGCTGCCAACTCTAGCTGGCAAGAGAGGTCGAA
This sequence comes from Alouatta palliata, assembly GCA_004027835.1. Lineage (NCBI taxonomy): Eukaryota > Metazoa > Chordata > Mammalia > Primates > Atelidae > Alouatta > Alouatta palliata. The sequence continues at coordinate 22,884 of PVKV010017268.1, forward strand.
TATATTTCCATAAAAACAGTGAGACAGCGTTTTCCTTTTTCCTCTCATTGTCTCACAAGTGTCCTGTGAGTGTTCAGAGACTGCACAGTATCTTATGTAGTCATCATGCCAATAGCTCTTGAAAGGTGTGTGTGAATTATTTGACTTTTATAATGATTAGCTTCTTGTACTCAATAATTTGTAAGATTGTAAAGGGGTCCTGATACCAAAATGTTTGACAAACTCTGGTTCTGATTTGTGATTACTAATTTCAGAGAAAAAAACTTAACAAAGGTAACAGCCACAGCCACTCTTTCTCCCAAGTACTGGATTAAAATATCATCAGCACCAACATTCATCCTATATCAATAAAACACAAATAAATGTGAGCATAATGAGAAACCAAGCAGCTGTGTATTTTTACAACATGATTGCAGTTGGTTGGCCTTTGGGCTTTAACTTGCTTTGTTATTTCCCTTAGTTGTCTGCTTATTCTGGGAGAATTTTGAAAATGTGGCACAGAGAATAGGCCATTCACAACAGATGCTGTAAATAGGTTATACATTTTCTCCTACCTAATAGCATTAGCCTAATCTTGTCTGGAAAGAGGCACTTTTAATTAATTCTCCATGATGCTCCCTTTCTGGCTAGCTATGAGAAATTGAAAAAGAAACATGGTCTAATTTTAATGAAAATAGGACGTGCCAATGGCACTAAGACTAACCTTGCGGGCTAACTCAGACGTGTTGAATAGAGAATGACAAAGTTCTTATGCTAAGTAGATTCATGAAGAATGGAAAAGAAAACAAAACTGTCTCTTCTGTTTAATAACAAAATTAAATATACTGCCAAAATAGGGAGTATTTAAAAAGGTAATTATCAGTACAGAATATAACATTGCTTTTCCTTTTAAAAATATTATTATGGTAGTGTTTAATATTCAATTTGTGTTAGTTTTTCTTTGATGGTTACAAGATTGGATGCTAATGGAACTGGTTAGATTATAAGATATATAAGCTCCTGACTGGGACTGTTGCCTTTCTTTCAGAGATGCTCTGCCCAGAGAGGAGAAATCTAGAGAGGCAGTCTGGCTACAGCAGCCCTGCCGAGCTGCAGTGGGTTCCAGAGACAACTGTTAACAAATGACATTTTTATAAGCAGTTTCAATGTAACTTCATCCTTAAAGTAACTTGTTATATATCTGTAAGATGATTGATCCCATTGATAAAGATACTATATTTCATGATGTTATATTTTATATAAAATTACAGTTTTCTAAATTTCTCAAGGAAAATCTAAGCCCTATAATCAAAACTAATTTTTCAACACAAGAAAGAAAACCAAACACCGCATGAGAACACATGGACACAGGGAAGGGGACATCACACACTGGGGCCCATCTAGGGGAGGGACAGCATTAGGAGAAACACCTAATTAGATAATGTGGTGATGGATGCAGCAAACCACCATGGCACGTGTACACCTATGTAGCAAACCTGCATGTTCTGCACATGTACCCCAGAACTTAAAGTATAATGAAAAAAAGTAATTTTCCCCTTATATAATGTTACAAACTCAGTGTATTTTACCTTTTGGATGCCTTCCTTTTTTTTTTTCTTTTCTTTTTTTTTAGGTCTCTGGCTGATGGGTTTTTGCTTTTCTGCTGGCCATGCCATAAACTAAATGGGACCGTGCAGGTTTCAGAACCACATATTTCAGAGCTGAGGGTCACACACTGGAGTGCAGTAGAGCTGGGGCCGGGAGTCGGTGCTGTTAACACCTGCTCTCTCACTCTGCCTCCTCACAAATGCCTTCTGTCAAAAACACAGAATGAAGAACAGTCTCCATGCATTTTCATTCCATCCAATAAAAATGTATAAAAGCTTAGGAGACACATTTTGAGGAAAGTGATGGCTATTTTATCTAAGAAAGAATCCCCTGGTTCAGATCCTAGATTCTTAGAAATTCAAGAAAGCAAAACAAAAAAAAGTAATATTAATAAAAGGAAAAAAAATCTCTTAAGGTTGACTTTGCAAATAATTCTTTTTATTTATCCAGATTAATCTATAAAGAATTCCCGATTTCTTCATGTTTAAATGCCAATTAAACTGGAGGAAAAGTAATAAATCAACTAGTTCCCTTTAATTATCAGAATGCACTATGAACAGCAGCTTTCATTTAACTGTATTTTTGCCCCTGAGGTAAATCCTACAGAGAATAAAGCTAATGTATTGTGAATTAATAGATATTTAATAGAAATAATTTAATGCCATCCAGCAAGCTTCCATTTATTTAGAATATTAACAAATATTTTCGAACACTTACCATGCACCTTTCCTGAGCCTGGGTTGACTGTACCTGCCACGTACAGAAAGGCCATGTGCTGTAGCGTCTCGTGTGTGAGACAGATGTGGGGCCATCACAAACAGAGGAACAGTGTGTTTTACCCACCACGACATGGCTACACATGAAGACTGCTGTGATTCTAATCCTAGACCCATTTCCTACTAGTTGTATCACATAAAACACTCTACTTAAGTTCTCTGAGTTTCAACATCTTTCTGGAAAGTAAGGGTGTCCTGGTGGTGCTTTAAAGGGTAATTTAGCTTAATTATGCAACACTTTCAGTGTTGCATAATCAGCACCCTATGTGTTACAGCTATAATTATACTTATTTGAAAATTTATTATACATGAAATGAAAATGTTTTGATGAGGTAGAGGGTGTCACAATGTTTGAGCTCCTTTTTTTTGTTTTGTTTTCTTAAGTTGTATGATTTTATTATTTTTATTCTACTTTAAGCTCTGGGGTACATGTGCAGAACGTGCCGGTTTGGTACATAGGTATACACACACCATGGTGGTCTGCGGCTTCCTATATTTTTCTTATTGCATTTTAGGTTTTGGGGTACATGTGAAGAACATGCAAGGTTGTTGTATGGGTACACACATGGCAGTGTGATTTGCTGCCTTCTGCTGCTCCTTTTAATTGAACATGGCTGTGCTAAGCACGGAAGTTAAAGAAAGGTGCATGATTCTATGCCTGCCCTGGAGGCAGAGACAGCCCAGTGAGGAGGGTGGCATGGACAAATGGTCTGCATTCAGTGCTGTAAGTCTCAGGAGAGTAGCACCCATCCTGCACAAGAGTCCACATATGGCTTCTTGAGCTGCCTATGAAACTCAGAGGGTACCAAGGGGGCGAGGAGCAGAAGAAGCACTTTTGGAATGGTGGGACGAGCAAATGCAAGGGCAGAGGGATGCAAAACAGTGCCATCTGCAAACTGGAGAATGATGAGCTTCGTGGGAAGCCCCGAGTGATGCTTGGGTAGATGAGCACGAAGAAACCAGTGGGACAGAATCACGTAGATGTTTGAACACCGAGCTCAGTGTTCTACAGTCTCACTGGACATTCCAGAGAGGAACTTTGAACAGAAGAACAAAGTGGTCAAATGGAAATTATAGATCAGTATCCTCATCAGAAGCATGGGTGGAAAGGTTTGCTTTACCCTGGAGGACATCTCATCCACTGAGGGTGGAGGAAAGGAAGTGTGGATGGCAGCAAGTGCAGGTGAAACTACGTTTATGTGGGCAGGGTTGGAGGACGGAGATAAATAGTTCTCCTTGACCTCAATTTGCCTGGAAGAATAGAAGACAAATTTGATAATTAAAAATAAGACAGTGGCCAGGCAAAGTTGCTCATACCTATAATCCTAGCACTTCTGGAGGCCAAGACAGGAGGATTCCTTGATCCCAGGAGTTTGAGAACAGCCTGCGCAACACAGCAAAAATCCATATTCAAAAACAAATAAACAAAAATGAGTCCAGGGGTGATGGCTCAGCCTATAATCCCAGCACTTTGAGATGCTGAGTTGGATGAATCACTTGAGGTCAGGAGTTCAAGATCAGCCTTACCAACATGGTGAAACCCTGTCTCTACTAAAAGAATACAAAATCAGCTGGTTGTGGTGGTGCATGCCTGTAATTCCAGCTACTTCGGAGGCCAAGGCAGAAGAATCACTTGAACCCAGGAAGGTGGAGGTTGCAGGGAGCTGAGATTGAACCACTGCACTCCAGCCTGGGCAACAAAATCCGTCTCAAAAACAAACAAACAAATAAACAAAAATTAGCAAAATGTGATGGTGTGAACCTGTAGTCTCAGGTACTGGGAGATTTAGGTGGGAGGACTGCTTGAGCCCAAGGTCAAGGCTGCAGGGAGCCATGATTGTGTCACTGCACTCCAGCCTGGGCAACAGAGTAAGACCCTACCTCGATTAAAAATAATAATAATAGAGAGGGAAACCCATGGCTGGCATTCTGGAGAATCTGTAAGTCTTCCTCACTCTAAGCATCTTCATCTCCTCCCCCTCAACTCTGCTCTCCCCTAGGCTGGTTTTTATTTTCTGAGTCTGTACATCGGCTTAGCACCCTCGCTCCAGGTTTTTCATCAAATATCTATCCAAGGGGGCTTGTGGGAGATTGCTGTTCATCAATGCACAGGCTCAGTCGGCCCGACTTACTGTCAAAAAAGACCTAAAAAAAAAAAAAAAGTCCTGGTATCTTAATAAATGGGAAGACAAAGTAAAAGATTTAGACAGAAAGACTTATGTAACATTCCTTACAAATATTGCCTTTTTGTCTATTTACTTCTAACAAATTATAAATTATCCCCAAAATCTATAAAGTTCACATTTTCAAATGTCATACATCTCACTTATCTGTTTTCTCCAGTAGAGCTCCAATAAGTGACAGAATGTGTCTCTCACAGTTTCAAAAATTATTCACAGCCTTGTGATCTATAAGAAAGACTGGAAAGTTTCACATGTATAAGATACTGAAGAATAAGCTTGATGCTGAAATTCCAGAGGCCTCCAGGTAGTGAGCATTTCATCATTCCAAAGATGGAAATTAAGGGGAAATGAAGCTATTGTTTAGAGAAGTATATTCATGAAGCTTGTATGCCTCAAAAATACCAAAAAGTGAAAGAAAGATTTGCCTAAACAAAGGAAACAGTAATACCAATCATTTACATAGCATTCTATGGTTTAAAAAGTGCTTTTGTAAACAATATGCTATCTTCTCTTCACAATAATCCTGAGAGTTATTTTCTACACCTTCACACACATAAAAACAAAGCAGTTACGAAATTCATACACACCTGTACAGAATGAGCAATTGTAGTAAGAAATAGAGTTGGAATTATTCCTGTGCTACATTTTTATCCTAACTCACAAGTTTTTAAAATCCCCAAATTGCTTAAATTTTGGATAGCAGGCAATTCTGCTAGATCTTATAATCTTCTAATTGAAGACTGGAGATCTTTCAAATAAAGATATTATAATCTTCCAATTAAAAATGGATACAGTAATTTAGTCCATGCCATTGACAATATACGTAATTGAAACATATTGTGAACTCTATTTTACAATGACTAACTTAACATAGAATTCATCATTTATCATGACTAACAGTACCATTTAGGTATAGAGAGTACCAATCCTGCAAAGAGGAAAGAAAGCATAATGAGAACTTCTTAGAGTGTGATAATTGGTATGTTACCCAAAGTAATAACATGCTGTTAATTTGTTTATAAATTATGACATTAAATTTATCTCAACTTATATACTCATAGATGTTCCAAAACATAGATTCAAAGATGTTTCAAATTTTTGAATAGATAAGTTTAGAAAAAAAATAACTCCATGTTGGAACATTCCCTAATGATTGGAGCAACATTTGTTAGCTGATATCCACATATGTAAAACATATGTAAACAACGATACTGGTGAATACCATCATGACTCAAGAGAATCACCAGATTAAAACATTTTTTTAAAAATTTTAACCAAGTTACACTGATATTTAATTTCCTAATAAAACAAGGTTTTCATTGCACTGTTGTATGGGCAATGCTTTATACTCCCAGAGATTGCTATCTTTACCCACCTCATTAGTCTACTCTATCAGGTTATGATACTCATCTGGAGGCAAATACCAGAGGCCTCAGAGAGAGGACAATCTTCTTTGGGTCAACATTTCTCTCTACTACCATGACAGAACTAGTTTCCCTCTATGCTTTTGAAAATAATCTATCTTGTTATTTTCTAAATTCACAAGCTAGTGAAAAAAGGAGTTGTTCTAGATGCGTTTCAAGTTAGCAACACTTTCAGAGACAAAAATGACCATTTTTATTTTATGGTAGAAAAGCATGCTTCTTCAACAGCTGGCGTAGCAGCACTGGTTATGCAGTTAATTGCAAATGAGGGAGAAAACAGTAACTGATTCTGGCGATGGCTTCTTTGCAGTTAGTTGGGTGACTGAGTTAGGGCATTCCTGGGGGTCAGACCTGACACAATGTGAGATTACACGGAATGTACCAACCACTTCATTAATGCAAAACCGGCTTCCACGAAGCCATGCATTTTAAAAAGCCTAACATAGGAAAATAATTTCTTGTATTGCTGTACTGTTTCTAATATCATCATTTGATAGTATCATTAGTAGCTGACAACAATAGAGAATACATTATTTTGAAGTCACACAAATATTTGCATCATGAAGAGAAATACCCCCAAAGTATCAGATGCCTAGTTTTTAAAGTGATTGGGAATCTATGGGAGGTTGGAATTCGCATTTCTAGAGAAATAAACGCATTAGTAGATGTGAGTGTTCAAAACATGCGGGTGCTGAGAATGTTTTCTGTCCCCAGAATGCTGTGGTCTAAACCCTCTTATACGGTTAGCACTTGTTTTTCCTTCCGTCCTCAAAGAAATTTATCCTTCAGGACATAGCAGTCGCTTTGCTTTGTAGTATTGGTTTTTATTTCCGGTTCTTCAAAACTGATTCACGGGCTGCTGAAAATAAGTGATCCCTTATCTCTGTTTTGGTACAGTCTAAGTTTGTTAGGTGGAGCCCAGATATCTTTGGTGAATTTGTTTTACTACAGGAGACGTTTAATAAACGGCTCATAGTTAAAGCTGGTTAAACTAACCAAGAAATCAGTATTAAGTTTACATTAAATCCAAAATGTGTAGTTATAAAATTTGAATATAACCCATAGTTCTCAGCCCCTTTAACTAGCTGTGACGTCAGTGGCACTCAGGGTGTACCTGCTACCGGAAGGAGATCATTGAGTGTGAGTAGTCCAGGTTCTTCGCATTTAGAACAAAGAATTGCACAAAATGCACAAACAAAGTGATGAGGGAACAAAACACAGGAAGGAAGCCGCAAAAGTGGGGATTTGTTAAAGCGAGAAATCACTCCACAGGGTGAGAGTGGGCCCAAGCGAGCAATTCAAGGGCCTGGTTACAAAGTTTTCTGGGTTTTAACTATTTATTTTAAGGCTCCTATCAGTTACCCCTTATCTGGATGAAGGATTTGGTCCCTGCTAATTAAAGCCTAGGGGGAATTGGTGCCCTGTTGCAGATGAAGGGAAGGCCAGTTCTTGGCCCACAGCCAACCGAAGGCACTCTCCCTGCAGGAATTGGCCTTAGACCTCCCTGCCCCTAGACCTTGGAGTTCTTCTTTGATTCAGCACGAAATGGCCTTAAGTTCCCTCCCTGCAGACCCTATGCTGCCTCACACCCATCCCCTGAAAGATATGCTTGCTGTATTCATTCTACCTCTCTTTTTCGTTCTGTAACTTTCTGATAAGAATGTGTTTTTAGAACTTAATTTCTCTTTCCTGTTTTGCCAGTACAAATTTGAAATAAAGAGTAAAATTTCTCTAGCTTCAACTGCTCCATGAGCATATACAGTTCTAAATGGATATTCACTTGAGGGCTCCAGTTTAAATACATCACCACATTACCTCTTCCCTCCAAAATCTGCTTAGAGTCTCCAAACTGTTATCTGGATCAGTCAGCTACTGTTAAGTCATAAAAGAGGTGAAGAGAAGCTCATTCCTGTTCATCTGTGTCTTATTATCGTGAGATAATCAGCAGGACCTCTGTGCTCTGATTCTGGGGTTTTACATTCTCGGCAAAGAGCAGGAAATTTCCTCATTGACCTCTTTCAACCTTCTAGAGACTTCTCAGGCATAGGAGAACAGGAGTGATGGATTTGGTAGGTCGTCAGTAAGAGCTGCATCACCAAAAAACAACATTCACAATCATTCACAATGCAGGAAACCACGGGAACTGTGTCCCTGGGAGAAGCTGAAATGGAACTGAAAAATAGGCTTTCACACTCTCTTAGTGGAGTGAGGCAGAGACCCCTGACATCATTTCTAACATGAAAATACAAGGGAGGATAGCATTTGTTTGACAAAACAGTCTCTACTTTATATAAATGAGAATTATATTATTTTCCTCTTTTAAAAATATTTTCAAATGTTTTTGAAATAGAAAACTTTAAGGATGTTAGCAATGCATCTTGGTTAAGGATATAATTACATTGCACAGATATGAGAGTTTAGACTCATGTAATACAAGGCACGAATCCTTTCATTTCAATAACTAAACCATTATTGTGGGTTTATATTGAGTACAGATCCTCTTTTTCAAACACGACATCCATGGCCTTAACAGGTTTAACCAGAACCTGTAGAGTTAGACTTCCAATGCTCTCTTGAGGAGAACTTAACGATTCTCACCACTTTTGGGGGTGAAAAATGCTTCAATTTGTAAGAAAGATCTGGAAAAATTTCCCAAAGATTATATACTAAAGTCTTCTTTGGGAAGTATTAAGTGACTTAATCTATAGGTTACTATATATTTTTCATATTGAAATATATGTAGTAAACTAGGCATATCTGGGCCTAGTCACCTTTAAACATTCTCATCTTGAATTCCATTCAGCAATTTATTATTATTATTATTATTTGTGGAGAAAGTATCTTGGCATGTTGCATGGGCTGGTGGTCAGCTCCTGAGCTCCAGAGATCCTCCCCTTCTGGCCTCCCACAGTGCTGAGATTATAGGCTCACGCCACCATACCTTGCCCCAGTCAGCATTTCTTAATGCGGAATTTCTTAATTTCTTTGCTTTCTTCCTGTCCCAAGGAAGCAAGGTCAACACTGCTTCCCTGTAAGTTCTGGGTCAGCTCTTACCATGTAGAGCTTTTCTGTATGAGGAACGCAAGAGGTGGGATGGCTTCAAGGAAGCAGAGCAGTTCACACCAGCTTTGAGTTTGTTAGTTGAGTTTTCAAAATCACGTCTTGCTCTATCCATCCCTTGGCACATCATCGGCCCCATTCTTCCTAGGATTTACCACACTGCTTGTTGTTACCGCTGTCACCTGTAGCCAGGGTGCACGTTTTGTACCTTGCACTAACTAGGTATTCAGTAACAATCTGCTGGGGACTGAACACTTAGCAACATCCCAGACACTTGAGGGGGGCAATGTGTGCATCTGCTTTCCACGCACCAATATAATGGCAGCCGGTGATGAATTCAGAGCCTACGTACGACAGGTCACATAACAGCCAGCCTCCTACTCCACCGGCTTTCTCCCCGTTTTTAAAGGGTTGTTCTTTTCTTGTAAATTTGTTTAAGTTCTTTGTAGACTCTGGTTATTAGCCCTTTGTCGGATGGGTAGATTGCAAACATTTTTTTCCCCACTCTGTTGCTTGCTGGTTCACTCTAATGATAAGAGCTTCTGCACAGCAAAGGAAACTAAGTTTAATTAGATCCCATTTGTCTATTTTGGCTTTTGTTGACATTGCTTTTTGTGTTTTAGGGATGAAGTCCTTGCCTATGCCTATGTTCCGAATGGTATTGCCTAGGTTTTCTTCTAGGATTTTTATGGTGTTAGGTCTTATGTTTAAATATTTAATCTATCTGGAGTTAATTTTTGTATAAGGTGTGAGGAAGGAGTCCAGTTTCAGTTTTTCCACCTGCCTTCTCGAAAGTTCCATGCCTCATTTCCATACCCAACTTTACTGCCTTTGTGCTCCCACAACAACCTGTTCCTGTCTCCATCAGAGCCTCCTCCTTTGGCATTTTAACTAATCATTTATAAAACTGTTTCTGGATAAAGACAATGATACTAATAACTGACATCAGTTCCCTGATGATGTAAGTTCAGACGTGCTCTGGCTGAAGCTCAAGTTATGGTAGATGTTGCTGGTTCAAGGGCAGGCAGTGCATGAAGTTTACTCTAAGTGCTGGCTCACTGGGAACCCCATGCTTTCTCTGAAATATCCAGTATCACCATGGTCATGTTTCCGATGCAGACACTGAAGCTTGCCTAGGTTAATAACCCCCAGCAAGCCATGGACTTGCCACGTGAGATCAGGGCATGACCTCAATGTGCCGACGCCAAAGCCAGCACGTACACCAGAAAGACTTGTTCGGTCTGGAGATGGTGGCTGAGCTTCCTGGAATCAGGGGCTGTGTGTGATCCTTCTCACAGCCTCGGAGGCTCCTGCAGTACAAACACTGGGGTGCACAAGGTAGAAACCCACAGAAGATGCCGCCAAGCCTTGCACAGAGACTAGGTTTTAAAACCACGGGTTCCATGATTGTTCCCATAGTCTGTTCTATGACCTTTACGGTAAGGAAACATACACGCAGGAGGAAGATTTTATCTTGAAAATATAACACAGATGGCATCTTTGATGTGCTGTGACATGCTCTGGCTGAAGCTCAAGTTAGGGTAAATAACAGTCCCTAAGTCAGCTAGGACCACTATAACCAATTGCTGTAGACTGGACAACCAAAACAGTACACATTGGCTGTCTGGAGTTCTGGAGGCTGAGACATTCAAGATGTAGGAGACCAGGTGTCTGGTCTGGTGAGGGCCTGTGTGTAGAGGGTGGCTACTCCTGGAGCCCTCACCTGGCGGAGAGTAGAGAGAGGGAGGAGTGTGCCCTCGTATCTCTTCTAGTAAGGGCACTCAGCCCACAGTGAGGGCTCCACCCTCATCACCTCCTCACCTCCCAAGTCTCCATATTCTAATGCAAACCCCCTGGAGGTTAGAATTTGAACTGGTGCATTGGGAAAGGATGCCATGATTCGATCCCTCATGCTGCCTTTATCTTGTGTCCTGGGAAAGATGGCAGACGGCTGGGAGACACAGCCTGCCTTCCCCTCCCAACATAGTTCACCATCATCTGAACTTTTCAGATGACCTAACTTCACCTGTAATTAAGCATTTTATTTCATATTAACTTTTTTTTTTTTTTGATGGTGGGGATGGAGTTTCACTCTTGTTGCCCACGCTGGAGTCCAGTGGTGTGATCTCAGCTCACTGCAACCTCCGCCTCCCAGGTTCAGGTAATTCTCCTACCTCAGCCTCTCAAGAGGCTGGAATTACAGTCACGTGCCACCACGCCCAGCTAACTTTCGTATTTTTAGTAGAGACAGGGTTTCGCCATGTTGGCCAGGCTGGTCTCTAACTCCTGACCTGAGATGATCTGTTCACCTCGGCTTCTGGAAGTGCTGGGATTGCAGGTGTGAGCCACCATGCCCCTGGCCCATAACTTTTTATATTCCTAAAAAAAAAGGTAAGATTTCCCAGATTCACTGACAATTTTAAAAACATCAATGCAGTTTACATTTCTAAAAAGACACAGTTTGATATAATAAAAATAATATACCTTAGGTGATAACTTCTATAGCTCTGAACAATGTTTGAATGACATTTCTAAATAAGTGCTAATAAAAGAAAATCTTCAAATATATTTGAAGGATCACTGTATCTGGAATCTTGACTGTAAATACTCAGGTAACTACCATTTCAATACTAACAAAAAAAAAATATTTAACTCTCAGTACAGATCAGAATCCGAACTAGATTTATGCTAAAAGGGAAAGGAGCAATTGGTCCTTCTGTCTGTAGAATCATCCTAGCTTCATACCCGAAGAAAGGAGATGCAAAGTGCTACACTGAAGATATAAACAACACTGACTGAGGCTGAGCTCCAACAGAAATATTTTCCAAATATTCTCAATCCCAAGCAGCCAGCCAGGACTTTCTGGATGTGTTGTAGCTGCTTCAGGGAAGGTCAATTGAGAATCTGCTACTAAAATACCCTCTAATTGATCCATTCTCTTTATAAATTAAATGTGTAATGACTATTTTTAAGCTAACCTAGGTCCACCCAAATGTTCAGTAATGTACCTCTTCATGTTTTGTTAAATTGCAAACCATGGCAAATTCTATGATGTGGTACCCAAAGTTCATCCCTGTCACAGAGAAGTCAGAGTCTAAGGGATGCATTAAAAACGTCCTCAGCACTGAATTTACAAGGCACGTGTCGCTGTGGGTGAAGAGTTAATGAAAGTAAAATGAACGTTTTTTTTTAATTTTTAAGGGAGTGTATTTTCCAGATTGTGTGTCTGAAGGAATAAACGGTGCTATCTGAGGATGGAGAATAATCCAGGTATGTCCTAAGGCATCTATCTTTTAGCAACAAGATTGGCCCCATGGAAATAGAGCCATTTCTCCATCATGTACCTTCCTCCAGCCTGCCCTCCCTTTCCCCAGAGGTACAAGTCTCCAAGCTTCCTCACTTCCCAGTTAGGAAGGACATCTCTGCATTACCTAATCGGTGCCGTTCTAACTCAGTGTCTGCAGCTGTCTTCCGTGCCCGGCTGCCTTTGGAAGTAATGTGGACTCTCTTATCTTTGCATGGCAGGCTTTGGACAACTTCAGTGCCTTTTACCAGTGCTTAGAGCTTCAACTAAGAGAGTTATTCACAACAGAGATATCTCCTAGAAGGCAGAGTTTCTCTTTCCATTCTTCTAAGGGTAATAAATAAACATGACCCTGCTGAAGGATTCATAACTCAGATACAGGTAAAACAAGCAAATAAACCAAACAACAAGCATTAACTGCAATTCCAATCTTTCTCTAGTTTTCCAGATGGTTAGGGTGCAGATAAGGAGGGGCTAGCATTTGGTTTAGAACTTGAAGGTGTGCAAAAGTAGATCCAGAATGCAGATTAAAAAGGAATTTCAAAGACCAACCTACTTTATCTAAAAACATCATTTAAATTTGCAGTTTGTGCACTTGCAGGGGTTTTGGGAGAAGAGAAGGAGGGATAGAATAACTTTAATCATATGGCATATAAATATAAAAAAGCTCCCGCTGTAAGAAATGTCTAATAAATTACAGCGAGAACAGTGTTTAACATCGTCCCCTCTCCTGTGCTTTAATTAGACTCTGCAACCTGCAGACTTTGAGTAGAAGTCTTTCAGATACAGAACTTAGAAATCATTCTGGAGAAATAATGCAAGAGAAATTGTTTCCCCTATGGGTAGGTAATATAATGGTTGAGGAGCCTACAGCTAAGTTTAGGGGTGGTGCCAGGGTGCAACTTGCATCTCTTACTCAGCAGAAGATAATAGGACCCCAGTTCACCAAATTTGTTAGAAGAGCCAATCTTTGAAAGGAAAGGAATTCATACAAAATCCTTCCCGTTACCATCACCTCTCCTTGTAATATCCAGTCTAAACATGGTGAAGTTTACTGTGGAGGCTAAAATATTCAGACAACTTTGGACCATGCATGTTTAAATCATTTGCTTTGTTATACATCCTACGATCAATGCTACAAGAAGTAAATCACTTATTTACAGTGAGACATTAAGTACAATTCAGTTTCCAGATCGTGCTAAACAAGAAAAATATTCTTTAAAAATGTAAATGGAAAATTCTGAGACATTTACAATTGCCATAAGATATTGAATCATCCGTAGCTAGTTTGACAAACACATTATACAGAAGATAGCCGAAGGGAAGATTTTGGTAGTGAAATTTATCGTGAAGTTATACTATAACATTACATTTACATGGGGAGTTAAGATGTTATTATGGTCAGATACATTTCTCAGTTTCTCCTGCATCGTGACATGTAGTTTCACTTATTTGTTATTAAGAATCTCTGGCATCGTTTTTATTATCCGCACATTACAGGTGAAGAAAATCTAATTGATTTGCTCACGTTCACACAGATAAATTAATACAAGATAAATACTACAGGAGAACTGTAGTATTAAAAAGTCATGATTTTTGCTTCCCAGTCCTGGGTTTTTTCTAATGCCGAATTTCTTCTACAAATGCTAATTTTACATGAAAAATTTGTTTGAAGTGTTTTTGGTATTTTTTGTTTGTTTGTTTACATATAACACTAATCAAGTATATTTCCATGTATCTTTTCTGTTGCAAGCACACATTAAGTATTAGAGGGCAGAGAAGTCCACTTGTCTATCAGCAGCGATAGTTTTGCCTCCATAAAATCAGCTGGAGGTGTGAGCAGTTAGAATCCTTTCTGCTTCTCATCTGCTAGGCAGTCATTTTAACGCAATCAGTGTGTTAGGTTGGAAACTTCATTTGACTTTGCTTTAAGTTTTTTCTTTGCTTTAATAATACATACATACTAAAGCAAAAATTAAATAAAGTTAAAAAATTAAACATTTAATTTTTTAAAATTTTTGCTTTAATTATATACATATAATTAAAGATATCTTTAATTATATACATATAATCTATCATGGGTATAAAATTGTACATATATAAGTATATATATCATTAAATATATATACTTATTTACATTATATATAATTATATATATTAAATTTAATTTATATAGATAATTAAAGATATATTTAACTATATATACTTATATATATATACACACACACACACACACACACACACACACATATATATATATATACACACTTATATATACACAATTTTACACCCGTGATAGGAGATCTATAACCTCAGATGCCACATCTACTCAGGAAGAGTAATATCAAGGTTAGTGTAGTGAGAGAGTAGAGAATATATGTGTGTGTGTGTGAGTGTGTGTGTATGTGTGTGTGTGTGTGTGAGAGTGTGTGTGTGTGTGTGCACGCATGTATATATGATGGAGAAATAATGAGAAATTAACATCAAATTAAACAAGATTTTTCTCAAAAATGTTATGAAAAGTATACACTCTATCCTCTTCTCAACATCTTAGAAATAATATTGCTCTTCATTTTTCTGCTATGACAAAGTGAACAAATCTTGCAGCAAATGTATACCATCTATTACAATTGTAAAATGACCTGTAACATCTTATTATCAGTTTCTGAAAGGGTTATGATTCTGTTTCAGATATGTAATTAATATAGCCATAAAGGAAAACGGCAATATTGTATTGAATACTGGATCTTGACTGTGGTGATCATGACGAAAATAAGATAAACAGAGTCCAGTTCCCGTTTTGCCACTAACTCACCAAGTCCCCTGGGGGGAGCCAGAGAACGTGCAAGAAACCATACCTGTGGCTATAAAGAGAGAGTGTGAGAGTTCGATTCAGTTGATCTCTTGCTTGTTCTCACTTCTAACATTACTTCTTTTTGCGAACTTAACCTTGTCTCTCTACATTCTGGAAGTCGACAGTGTAAGATGCTGCAGCTCCAGGTTCCCTGGCCTCATTCATGCTGCTGCCTATGCCCGGCACTCACTAGGCTAGCCTTTCTCACATTTCTACTCAAAATTGTTGAATTTCAAAGCACCAGCTGGTCCCTCATCAGCGCGGCCTCCAGGCAATCACGGGGAATGCCACATCCCTTCACAGGATGCCCTGAGATGCCCTTGCTCTGTTTCCTCTCTCGACCTTGCAAGGCAGCTCACATCCTTTATTTTGTCTTAACTCGACTGCCTGGAATTTGCACTTCCATCAATCTGACAGTCCCATAGATAGAAGAACCCATGCACTGGGCACGATTTCAGTGTGGTGACCCTGTGCTCTAAAACCCTTTGTCAGGGGACACGCAGTTTTTACAGTTTTGTGTCTGAAACAAAAAATGATGGAACGTCAGATGCAAATTACGACTGTAGCTATGTGACTTTCCTGACTCATGGCGGCACACTGACATCTCAGATTCCATCATCTAACCCAGCCAACGAAGCACTGTGGATCCTGCTTTTGAGTGTTTTATGCCTCACTGACAGCAAATTACTGAAAAGGCAGAATCCAATGATAGCCTTCAATTCTCAATTTGCACCAAATTTTCAGCTTCCTGTCACCGTTTTTTTTTTCTAAACAGATAATAAAAAAATTGGAAGAAACACTGAAAATACAGCAAAGAATTGGGAGTCTGGCTTCACAATTTGCTATGTCTCAGGGTGAGATACACAATTTTACACCCATGATACGAGATCTATAACCTCAGATGCCACATCTACTCAGGAAGAGTAATATCAAGGTTAGTGTAAGCATACAATGAAATAAAGTTTCTTGCAAATGATAATGCTCAACAACAAAAAATAAGCTGTTTCCATTCTCAGCTTCCTATTTAAGTTAAAAGGATAGAGTCCAGGAGTATTCAGCCAAGCAAAGGTCCACATTTGGTGACATATGTTTCTATTCTATTGTATAAGCATAGACAAAGGCATTTAGCAGATGTTATCTGATTGCCTCTAAGGGCATAACATCAACAGTTATCTGTGGAAGGAGAACGGTTTACCAGAAGTTCAAAACTGTGTGCAGACAAGAGCCCCTGTGGAGAAAGAGCAGAAGCCAGGACACTATGCTTCTAAAGCTGTGAGCTTGGCCAACAGGAGAGGTCTTTGGTAACAAAAATGCATAAGCCTACAAAAGGTCTAAGTAAAAAGCTTTTAAAAAGCAATTATATTCTTTTCTTTTAATTGATAACCTGAGAACTCCCATTAAGAAAGGTACAGGGAAAAGCGATAACGTGTATAGACCTACCTTATATAACTAAGACTAATACCCCTGGAAGACATCAGTATCACTGATCATAGAGAAAATAAGAGAAAGTTGGCACGTTGGAAAGAGAGGCACAATTATAAGTTAGTGAAAGCTTTCTGATTTATTGATACCTGGTCAACGACATCACAGTCCACAGATATTTGTTGAAGTCACCCATTTGTCTAAATTCCAATCTGTTGACAATAATACAAAATGTTATATTGAAAATTAAGTGTGCTACCCTAATGCTGCTCTAGAAACATAACTGCAAGTTTCTGCAGTGATAAACCTCATCACAGAACCTAACGCTGCTACAGGATTTGTCCTGGTCCAGGCCATCTTTGTAAGTGCTTTGAACTCATGCAGTGCTTACGGTGGCCACATGAAGCACATGCACTATTGTCCCCATGTTACAGATGATATAAAGGAGGCACTGACTGTTTAAATAATTTTCCCAGTGCTGTCCAATATGAGATTTGTAATGGAGCCAGATGACTAGGTCAAACAAATGTTGAAAAGTGGCAGCAGAGGGGTGAGTAAGTCCGGGTCTGAATTAGGGGTCGGAGCAGCCAGATCAGCATTTAGGTCTCACTTCAGAGTCTCACCTGCCTGACTCCCACAGGGTAAACAGCTACACTGCTTCTAATGCTCTGTGGTAATCACATCACTTTCACTTTACAAATCAGAACTTGCCTCGATCTGGCACAAATCTTGTTTGGGAAAAGAAAATGTGGTATATGTTTTCTTCTAGTTAAAAAGGGGAAAGTATCATTCTTAAATGCAAAACCACAAATGGTTAAAAAAATTAAATCTCATGCCATGTCTTAGAATGAATGTTCTTATCTTTGAATTGTGAGTCATTTTTTTGAGATAGAGACAAGATTTGACTTTTTATCACTCTTGGTTAGCTGATGACATAATATACATTCAAAGTAATGTGAAGGATTTTAAGCAAATTTCTGATCAAGAGCGTTCTATTTCATCAAATCACAACAGAAACATTTCTCTGTGTCAGCTTTTGCCAATGATCCCTGGATTTTTCCAGTAGGTTGTGTATTAAGAGCCACAAAATAAATGAAATCCTCTTAAATAGGGCAAAATGAAACAAGAAAGTGCCATCCTATAACGCTGTTCCCAATAACTGCAGGAATGAGCTTTTGAGAAATGCACAACCCAGATGTTCTGCAATTGCACATTTTAATCATCGAGTCACCAAAGTCTGCTGATAAACATCAAAAAAGCCCTAATGGAGTCAGAGACCCAGTGGCCCAGTTCCTCAGATGCGCTCCAGACATTCCTGCAGAAATGCAGTCGCAATTGGGCTGGCTGGAATTATCAGAGCATGATCATCACCAGATCCTGACGTTAAGAATCCCTCCGGCTCATACCATCCAGAGACAATTCATTGTGTGAGGTGGGTGGCAGGAAAGTTTCATATCTAGACTGGGATCACTATATGTTTCGAGTGGCAGCAAAATCTTTGTTTTTACTAACTTTTTAATTATGGCTCAATAGTTGATGGGCTTGAAAATGCATTCTCCTTTTCAATGAAGGCACTGAATGGCCATGCGAAGTTTATGTTCTCTCTGGTTTTGATAAAACTTGAGTGAGTGTAAAAACCAATGGCAAGTTCATGAAATTTCTCAGTGAGTCTCTGTACTGACTTGAGAAAGAAAGGATAAACATACTATTGGTGCTAACTCTTTTATTGAGCATTTTCATCCCATTCAAATTATTTATCTTCCTTATGTGTAATAAAATACTTTCCTCTTACTTTGTCTTTTTAATTTCAAATTCTAAAAAATCACTTCTATCAACATACCAAAAGCATTCACTTAGTGAAAATATTAAACACAATGGGAAATAGTATTTGCTATTTGGTGATACCAGGTGCCTATCTGCTTGTGGTTTAAGATAATTCTCACTCATAGACGGGTGTTGAACAATGAGAACACATGGACACAGGGAGGGGAGCATCTCACACTGGGGTCTGTCGGGGGGAAAAAGGGGAGGGACAGCAGGGGGTGGGGAGTTGGGGAGGGATAGTATGGGGAGAAATACCAGATACAGGTGATGGGGAGGAAGGCAGCAAATCACACTGCCATGTGTGTACCTATGTAACAATCTTGCATGTTCTTCACATGTACCCCCAAACCTAAAATGCAATAAAAAGTGTATATAAAAAAAAATAAAAAAATAAAATAAAATAAAATAAATAAATAAATGAAAAAAAAATTAAAAAAAAAAAATAATTTTCTGTACTGTCAAGGGCCCCAGAAGAGACTACGTGCAGTCTGCAGTGGGGCCAGTGACTGTTCCAATCTTTGAACAGGAAATCTAGACAGCGCGGCACTTTGGAAAGAGCCCAAGTTACAGATCCAAGCAGCCAGTACTGTGAACACAACCACGTAAAGGCTTTTAATGTATCTGAGCTTCAGTCTCCTCATACATCAAATGCAGTGGATTTTTCTTACCTCTCTGGACATTTGTGAGTGTTATGAAACTTTACCAGAGCAACTTTACAACTGCTTGGCAGATGATACATACATCCCAGACGATATTAAGTAGGGGCGGTGGCTGGACATTGAGGGGTAGGTTCTGCATATGAGGAACCTATAGAGTAGAACAGGGATGGACACACCATGGCCAGTGTGACAAATCTCACTGCCTGTCTTCGGAAAACCCTAAGAATGCATTTCATATTTTCAAGTGGTAAAAGAAACATCAGAAGAAGATTCTGTGACATGTGATGATGTATGAAATTTACATTTCGGTGGCCACAGGAGTTTAATAGAACACAGCAAGGGTCATTTGTTTATGTCTTGGTCTGCACCTAGTTCGGTGCTGTAGCTGCAGAGCTGAGTCGCTGCTCCAGCAACTCAGGGTGGGCAGAGCCCAAGATATTTACCATCATGCCCTTTGCAGAAACTGTTTATGAGTCCAGCTCAAAGGCCAAAAGGAAAATTTTTCCAAGAGGAACCAGTAACCAAAAGAGTTTCTACCCAGATATGGACATGTTTCTTTTAATTTTCTTTCTTTTTTTTTTTTTTTCCTTCCCTTGCCTCCTCTCCCTCCCTCATTTCCTTCATTCCTTCTTTCTGAGTAGCTGGAGGAAGAGGTTCAAAGAACTGGTTAAAGCAGGTCTAGCTACCTGTAGGCAATGACTGCGTTCTCATTCCCCCAATATTCCTAAGACTCTCTGCAGGTCGTGTAACAAGTGAAGTCTTTCATGAAGAGTTTTCAGAGCAACTCAGACCTCTGTTATCTGGGCATGGGGTGATGGCATCCCTTCATGGCACCCACCTTGCATGGGCCTGCCTAGTTGTCCCTCTGGCTCTCCTATTTTTGGGAGTCAGGACCAGAGCTGACCCGCCTGGCCCAGCATTCAGTGCTGGGTGAACTTGCCCAGTGCCTTGACCAAACTTTAGTCAGTCTTCTATCCTCCCCACAGGACAACAGGATGCTGAACTTGGGCTTGCCTCTGAGTTTAAGCAAGGTCTAAGGTGCAGAAAATCTTTTAGCTACCCATACCAAGATTGGCCAACTACTATGAGGACCCTTTCCTGCTCAACTGCCCCCATACACCAAACCAATGCCCACTCAAAGCTCCTCCTATCCCTGCTTCCCCATCCCAATACCAAGAAAAACCTTTTTTTTTTTTTTTTTTTTTTTCCTGCTTGAGCTTCAGATCGCTGCAGCCCCTGAGGCCAGACTACTCTCCCTATGACCTTCATAACTTTTAGTGAAGTCTCTCCTTCCCTAAATCCAGACCTGTATTTATTTTGGTACCACTGATGCCAGGAGGGAGAATCATGACACATGCCAGTTCTGCAGACATAGGAAAGACTAAGCAACAGGAGCACATGTTAAGCCCCTGGAGAAAGGATGCAGACATCACTATTGCAAAAAGATATTGCAAACAAATACCAAGAAAATAATAATATTAATGCAGATGCCAGGTTGTGTCCTAGGCTCACTATGACAGAACAGTCCTCTTTCCCCTCTTTGTTTTTCTGGCCAAGAAACAGTAATTTTCACACTGGCGCTGGTGGTGATAGTAGTAGCAAGGCAATGGCAGTAATAATGAGTGAGTATTACGGGCAAGCAGCTTTTCCTAAGCCACCCATTCAGTCCTCACCATAAGCTTATGAGAACAACCATTGTCTTCACTAGACTGGTGGGAACACTGAAGTGTTGGGAAGTTAAAACTTTCCCAAGTTTATCATAAGGGGTGATCTCGAATCCAAGTTTATCATAAAGGGTGATCTCGAATCCAAGAATAAGAAGTTAGTCTTTAGAATCTGGAATATCAAGCCCTAAGTATACCACTGTTCCCAGCTGAACAGAAAGATTATCTTTATACAATTCTTTATTGATACATAACAGTGGAATGTTTTACTCTTTGGGATAGCATTTAGTGTAAGTTTAATTTGTACCTAAAATATTTTAAAAACTAAATTAATGTCCATTACTAGTATTCAAGTGGAGGAAATATTTTTTAAATTGTGATTCAGTAGTCCCACTAAGGGGTATCTACCCAGAGGAAAAGAAGTCATTATACCAAAAAGACACTTGCACATGCATGTTTACAGCAGCACAATTTGCTATTGCAAAAATGTGTCCATCAATCAACAAGTGGAGAGAGAAACTGTGGTATATATTTATATAATGGAATACTACTCAGCCATTAAAAAGAATGAATTAGTGGCATTCACAGCAACTGGGATGGGATTAGAAATCATTAATCTCAGTGAACTAACTCAAGAATGGAAAACTAAAGATCATATGTTCTCACTCATAAGTGCAAGCTAAGCTATGAGAATGCAAAGGCATAAGAATGATGCAAAGGACTTTGGGGTCTGAATGGGGAAAGGTGGGAAGCAAGTGAGGGATAAAAGACTACAAATTGGGTTCAGTGTATATTGCTCGGGTGATGTGTGCACCAAAATTTCAGAAATCACAACTGAAGAATTTTCATGTAACCAAACAACACCTGTTTCCCAAAAACCTATAGAAATAATAATAAAAAAAAAAGCACTGAGGACCATTAAAAATTAATTTAGTAATCCTAAATATCAACTTTGAAAATTATGATTTAATTATTAAGATTTCAGGAGCAGTACTTATCTTTTATATAGCAAAAATCTGGCTTTTTTTTTCTAACGTCTAACTTTATCACAAAATAACAGAAAATATTCTGATTTGAAAAGCAGGGAATTTATGAAACTATCCAGCAACAAACATAAGAATCCAATAGTGATGGAAAACAATTTTTTGAAAATAAAAATTAAGCTAACACTGGAAATTTCCTGTTATGTTGTCTTACATGTAACACACTTGAAATTCAAGGAAATAGTACTGAACAAATAATGTATTTACCCAAGAAACTAAGTGTTGGTCATGTGCCTTCATGAGGCCCAAACATTAGTTGAAAATAAGAAAATCATTTTGTTTAGGCAAGGGAAAGGGGTTTTTCAGATGATCTAAATAACCACGTTTCTCATTTTGCATGAGGCTGAAGTCTGCATTTCCACACTGTGATGCAGCCACTTGGTTTTAGACACTCTGGAAGTCTTTGCGCTTGTGTGTACACAGACACATGTCCATGCAACAGCCTGCACTCCATGTCTTCACTCTTGCTTGTGGCACGTTGCAATTATTTTCTATAAGGTGATACTATATTTCGTCTGTCACACTGGATAAAAGCATCATTTTACCTCTGAAGGTGGTGTAGTCTAAACATCAGAAAAGAAGAAGAATAGGACCTTCAAGTTTCAAATACTGCCTTAGGTAGTAGCTCTAAAAAGGACTCTGCTGAACAAACGGCTTAATATGACTTGAGGCCATTGTATACCTCATCAGATGTATTTACCAGCTGATATGAAAATTGTTAATTATTGTTTGCTAATCACTGTCTTTTTTCTTTTGGTTTGCATTAAATCACAGCACTTCTTGAAAACTGAACAGTCCCAGATTTGCAAGAAAAAGAACTAATATAAGAGATACATTTCCAGGAAATGTAAATAATGTAAATGTAAAAAAATGTAATGTCTTGAGACATGCGATAAAAATTCAGAAGGATGAGGCACTTGCAATGTCCTACATCCTATCTCATTTAATTCCATGAACAACCCTATAAAACAGGCACTGTTACCATCTGCATTTAGATGTGAGCCCTAGAAACGTTACATAACTCGCCAGCTACACATAATTGATAAGCAACAGTAGGTGACAGAATTAGGACTTAAATCCCATTCCTTTTGACTGTAAAAATGCAGGCTTTCAGCCATAGAATTAAAGGAATCTTAGAGGTAACCTTGTCATTGCCTCTTAATTTTTTAGAAGAGAAAATTGAAACTGGCAAAAGTTGAATGGCTCACTCAAGATCGTGCGGCTGTTGAGATAAAAGAAAAAGGACTAAACCCAAGCTCAGCAATGTACACCTCCTACCACTTGACATCGTTTTGGACAGACTTCACAGACTGGTACATTTTGATCTATACCTATTAGAAATTTAAATTTAAAATGTCAAAAGTTTAATGTGTTCTTCCAGTGTCAACAACAGCCATAAAAATTATTACAGTTTAGCAGAAAAATTTGCAATGTACCATAAGATAACCATTTCTGCCATCATTTTTTTAATGATTCTGGAACCAGTTTCAAGCACTCAAATTAGATATTTTGAGTTGTGTAAAATCAACAAAATTAATTCATTTTTACATAATTTCCTATGTGATGTATCACTACTTCTTTTTTCTTTGCCACAGAATTCTCTAACCTTTATTTTAGATTTTATAATGGTTTACTAACTCAAGACTTCATCAGTTCATATCCATTTCATTTAAATATTCAATAAGTATAGCATACAATATACCTTTAAAAGTAATTTCTTTATGGCGGCATTGTGCCTTTAACTAACCATTACGTATCTGCATTCGACTTTGCTAAACTAAGCAATTTTCTTTAATGTCAACCTTGATGAACAAGTAAGCATTAAGGCAACATTTAAACACTAAAGCAATATATGGTTAAATGATTCTAAATAAACTAAACCAGTGCGACATCATAATTAGTTTCCCTGCCTGCTTTGAAGAAATTTTCTTTCCAAAATTCCATATGTGTCTTTTAATTGTTGCTTTACCAGTATTCATCTAAGAAACATTCTGCAATTATATGTGGCAGATTTTCCAATAATAAAGTTTGCTAAATAAAACTCAGCAAAGTTTAATGGATTTATGTTACTACAAAAGAAAAGTGCTTGTTTTTAGGATCTTGACCTTCAAATGTTTTTCGGTTTTGAGAGTAATTATTTCAGGACATAGTGTAATTGATAAAACGGTAATAAATGGAATAGAGGTGAATTCAAGATCACATAAAATTTAAGCCAGCTTGATGAATAGTTTGGATCTTCAAAATCTAACAAACTGACCAGAATATTGAATTTAGATATTTTTAATTTATTGTAACTAAGTTACATTGATTTTTTAAAAACAGATTTTATGTTTTAGAGCAGTTTTTTAGGTTCACAGAAAAGTTGAGCAGAAGGTACAGTGATTTGTCATATAACACCTGCCCCCATACACAGAGCCTTTCCAACAATTAACATCCCACTCCAGAGTGGTACGTGTGCTACAATCGATGAACTCATATTGGCAAATCATTATCATCCAAAGTCGCAGTTTACAATAGGGTTCACTCTTAGTCTTGCACATGCTATGGATGTGGATAAATATATGATGCCATGTGTTCACCATTGCAGTATCATACTGAGTAGTTTCCCTGCCCCAAAAACTTCCCTATTTATTTTCCCTTCCTTAAACTCTTGGCAACCACTGGTTGTTGTACTGTGTCTATCCTTTTGCCCCTTCCAGAAGGTGATAGAGTAGGAATCACAAAGTGGGTAGCCTTTTCAGGCTGGCTTCTTTTACTTAGTAACATGCACTTAAGTTCACTTTATGTCTTTGCATGGCTTTCTGGCTCATTTTGTTTTAGCACTCAACAATATTCCATTGTCTGATATACTACAAGTTTATCAGGTCACCTGCTGAAGTACATTTTGATTGCTTCCAGATTTTGGCAAAGATGAATAAAGCTTCTAAAAAACATCCCTTGGCAGGTTTTTGAGTAGAAATACGTTTTTACCTCCTTTATGTAAATAACAAGACTCGCTTGCTGGACTGTATGGTGACAGAGTATGTTTAGTTTTCTAAGAAACCACCTAAAGTGGCTGTTCCATTTTGCATTCCCATCAGCCATGAGTGAGAGTTATTTTACTCCACATCCAAGACAGCATTTGATATTGTAGGTGTTTTGGATTTTGGCATTTTTCTATTGTTGGTTTTTACATTTGTATTTTAACATGTGAGTTACTTTCATGAAGTTTTTATCCTTCAAATCGAAGTACAAACATTATTTTGTGAAACAGTTAATACTAGGCAAAGCGACAGCATAATTTGTTTTTAAATCTAAATAGACAAAACTTCCTGTTTAAAGTGAGTGTTTTTGCAAAACTCTGTTGACTATCCACATATTGCAAGTGGAGTAAAATTCAAGGAAATAATTTTAAAGCAAAAGATAACATACATTTGTCTATTTTGGCTTTTGTTGCCAATGCTTTTGCTGTTTTGGTCATGAAGTCCTTGCCTACGCCTATGTCCTGAATGGTTTTGCCTAGATTTTCTTCTAGGGTTTTTATGGTGTTAGGTCTTATGTTTAAGTCTTTAATCCATCTGGAGTTAATTTTGGTGTAAGGTGTCAGGAAGGGGTCCAGTTTCTGCTTTC
>PVKV010017269.1:0-48139 GCA_004027835.1 Alouatta palliata
AAAAAAAAAAAAAAAAAAAGAGTTCTATCTGCTAATTTTCCCAAAATGGAATGTAATTGTCTTCATGAGGCAGCAGGTACACTATTTAAGAAGAACATAATTAAAATAAAACAAAGAGGCCAGGCTCAGTGACTCATGCCTACAATCCTAGCAGTTTGGGAGGCCGAGGCAAGAGGATGACTTGAGGCCAGGAATTTAAGACCAGCCTGGGCAACATAGTGAGACTTTCTCTCTTTTTTTTTTTTTTTTTATAAAGATGGGGTTTCACCATGTTGGTCAGGCTGGTCTTGAACTCCCAACCTCAGGTGATCCGCCCACTTTGGCCTCCAAAGTGCTTGGATTACAGGCGTGAGCCACCACGCGTGGCCCATAGTGAGACTTTCTGTACAAAAACTAGAAAAACTTAGCCAGGTGTGGTGGAGCACGACTATAGTCCCAGCTACTGAGGAGGCTGAGGTGGGAAGATAACACCTGAGTATGAGGTTACTATGAGCCATGATCATGCCACTGTACTCCAGCCTAAGGAAAAGAGACCCCAACCCAAAAAAATAAATAAATAAAAATAAAACAGTGAGAAACATCCCGAAAACCAGAATTTAGTTGCAGTTCAATTATTCAGTCTTTAGGTTGTATCAAAAATATATAAAAGGATGTTGATGACAAGTCAGCTATGAGAAAAGGTCCAGAGATGTTAGTCTTGATTTCGTGTGTTGTCACTGACAGCGCATCAACAAACCGTACAAGCCATACTGATTTACTCCTAAAATATCAGTCTTCAAGGGTAAGGAATGACCATACTACATTTATGCTGTGCCTCTGACTGGAGGGTGTCTATTTAGTTTATTGCCATAGCTTCATAATAAACACAGCTTGTGAATAAGCAAGTGTGTTTGGATGTTTTTCTGGCTTGAGAAATTATCTCCTCCTAAAAACCCAGATCAAGAATAATGTAGAATACATATTTGGAGTTTAATATTAGAGTAGGAGATGAAAAAATAGGACATTTGGGCTTCCTTTGGACAAAAGACATTTGTATTGCAGTTTCGAGCCTTGTTGCTGGGCACATTCAGTATGTATTCCTTTAGTTACCTAGTCTCCTTTTCCTCCCACTAAATAGTTTCAAGCACTGTGGGAGGCCAAGGCGGGATCCCTTGCGCCCAGGAAGGAGTTCAAGACCAGCCTGGGCAACATGTTGAGACTCCATCTCTACAAAGAATAAAAAATAATGAGCTGGGCATGGTGGCATTCACCTGTAGTCCCAGCTACTTGAGAGGCTGAGGTGGGAGGATCGCTTGAGCCGAGGAGGTTAGGGCTGCAGTAAGCTCTGTTTGTGTAACTGCACTCCAGCCTGGGTGAGAGAGTGAGACTCTGTCTCAAAAAAAGAAAAAATAAAGCATAGTTTCAAGACATTTGTAACTTTGCCTCTGATTCTTAGCCATATTTTATCAGAAATCAAAACTCCAGTTATTTCTGCATTACTCTATTTCTGTAATGTTTGGCTTCATTATTATTATTATAAGCAAGTATTACTCTATAGACTAAAAAGGAAATAAGGATAAATCCAGTCATTTTTTACTGTCTTTCTACATAACAGCAAAAATGACTGAAGACTGGGAAATGAAGTTGGTGTGGTAGAATTAAGTGAGCAAGAATATCTGAAATTTAATATTTTGTAATATACAATATTGTCTTCCAAATTTCACTGATCATAAGGATTATGTAGAGGTCTTTATTGAAAATAAAGATTCCCCAGAATTATTGAGTCACTATGCTAGGGCAGGAGCCTAAAAATCCATATATTTCACAAGTACCGCGGTGAGTTTTACAGTCAGGAAAATTTGGGCAATACTGGTATATGAAGAGTGAAGATTAGACAGGTGTATCCAAGTACACCGCGGCTGTGTGGCTTTGTAGGTCATGTGGAAAACAAAATACTCTGGGTGTTTTACTTACATGGTCTTCTGTAATTGGAACTTCTAACTTTTCAGAAGCCAGGATGAAATCTGCAAAAGCGAGTTTGAAAACTGATTTCTGCATATTTTTATATAAATATATAAAATCTGTTGGCTTTTTCTTGTAACCAAACTTAGTATGTATTCAATGTAAATAAAAAAAAAAACAAGCAGGTAAGCAAAAATGAGTCAGCGAAAGTCACCTGTAATTCCACAGCTTATTAATAACCATTGCTACCTGGAACTTTTTTTTTTTTAGAGACAGAG
This sequence comes from Alouatta palliata, assembly GCA_004027835.1. Taxonomy (NCBI): domain Eukaryota; kingdom Metazoa; phylum Chordata; class Mammalia; order Primates; family Atelidae; genus Alouatta; species Alouatta palliata. Next base: position 2,220 of record PVKV010017269.1, read on the forward strand.
TCTGGCTCTGTCATGGAAGCTGGAGTGCAGTGGTGCAATCATGGCTCACTGCAGCCTCAAGCTCCTGGGCGCTAACTATCCACTCCCTACCCCTGCCACCCTGCTTCTACCTCACCCTCCCGAGTAGCTATGACTACAGGGGCATGCCACCACACACAGCTAATTTTTTAATTTTTTGTAGTGACAGAATCTCCCTATGTTGCTCAGGCTGGTCTGGAATTCCTGGGCTCAAATCATCCTCCTGTCTGGGCCTCCCAGTGTTGAGATTACAGTCATGAGCCAGCACGCCTGGTCCCTGCGTGGTACTCTTGACTTTGCTTTCTGCCAGTCTTAATTATCTTTTCTTTTTAGCCCCAGACACTGCAGCTGGATTTCTTGATGAAAATCTTGCCAAATTACCACCACCTAAAGAAGACTATGAAAGGAAGCTCAACTCCAGTAAAGAACTAATAACAGTAGATGACATGAAGATAACATTTTGTCTTCGACCAGTGTCTTTTGAATGGGCCACAGTGTTTATGTACTCTTAGCAACTCACAGGATAATACATGTTGACTTTATTTTGTAAAATTAGGTTGAGAGGAAAGTAATGGGTTTTCATTGTAACTGTCCTTTATAATTTATATAAAATGTATTACATTCCTATATCCTTGCTTCTTTTCTGATAATTTACAGATTTAGCTTTTCTTTTGTTATATAAACTGTTAGCCACAAATTTTAGTTATGTAAAAGACTACCCATGACAAGAAAGGACATATTGTTATGAATTTATATTCTAGCATAGACTAAACTGAATAAAAATGCTGATAACAATCTTTAATGAGCATACTTTAATCAGTTTTTATACTTGAATTAATCTTTTGTCTTAATTTTTATTATGTACTAGTTGTATTAAAGCTAATGTGTTTAACTTTTCCTCTTGTGGATTTGTAGCTGTTTAAAATTTCAGGTGAAATTTCAGTAGCTATTGAATTAATTTAGACTTCACTTTGTTTTTAAGAAAAACAATTTCTTCTTTTTGGTAAAACAAAAGTAATCAGGAAAAGATGTCCTCAGTAGAATACAAATTAATGGCATTCTTGGGCTTCTGAGGACAATGAAACTAAAAGAGACTTTGAAATTTATATAAATTCATTAAATTAATATTTAGCATAGCACTAATCATTAAACTTTATTCTGTTTATCTAATTATGTAGTGAGGAAAATGTTGAGAATTTTATAATTCCAAATTTTTTAAATAATTCAAGTGTATACATTTATACTGGAACATACTTTTCAGCTTTTGAATTAGTAGATATTGACTAATACTAAGTTACTAAAACACTAAGATATTGTCTCAAAATTTAATTTTTATTTATTTATTTTAGAGACAAGGATCTCACTCTGTTACCCAGACTGGAGTGCAGTGGCACAATCTTGGCTCACATGGATCACTTGACCTCTTCAAGCTCAAGTGATCCTCCCGCCTCAACCTCTTGAGTAGCTGGGACTACAGGCAGAAGCCACCATGCCTGGCTTTTTAAATTGTTTTAACTTTTCGTGGAGATAGGATCTTGCGATGTTGCCCAGGCTGGTCTCAAACTCTTGGCTCAAAATATAATTTTTAATTGTGAATAGAGAAAAATGTATTTTTGAATTTCTGAAACTGCAGATTAGCCTAATTGTTCAAAATTGGAATGATTTTGGTAAGAATACTCATGACTAAACTTGGAAAACTATACTGTAGTGGATGAGACATTGAGCTTTTGAGAAAGAAGAACATAAATGCCCTATTTCTGTTAACTGCCATTTATTCATTTTTCAACCCCTGGTGATCAGTTCATAATGTTGTTGTTCATGGAAATGTTCTAGATAAGAGAAATCAGAAATTACAAGATGGTCTTTGAAATTCTATACTAGTTCTAATGTATTCTCTCTGGACACGCTGTGATGTGCTAAATCAATGGCCTCTCCAAACTACACAGGTAGTATGTGGGGCAACAGTGAGACACCGTCTAAGGACTCGATAAGAAGAAACCACCGCCGGGCGCGGTGGCTTACGCCTGTAATCCCAGCACTTTGGGAGGCTGAGGTGGGCGGATCACCTGAGGTCAGGAGTTCGAGACCAGCTTGACCAATATGGTGAAACCCCATCTTTAAAAAAAAAAAGAAGAAACCACCAGAGAGTCAACACATAGTGAGGAGAGTCTCAATGCTTCCCAGGTACACTGTGGGTTATTAAATGATATTAATCATTTGAGGAAAGAACCGAAATTATCAACTCACCAAAACAGGATTTGAAGAAACAAAATATGACAGTGTGTATACAGTGTTATCCATGAAAAGGAAGTCCTGAATGCAAGAGTTGTGAGTAATTCAGTGACCAGAAGTGTTCTTCTCTACTTCAGTTAGGACAAGTTTATCAAGACCCAAGGTATGTGGCTTAGGGAGAACATACCTTGAGACTTGCCACTTCTTTTGTCACTAATTACAAGCCTAACTGAACCATCTTCTGATTGTTAATATGGCCTTTAAGCTATTTCATTCAGGAAAAGGGAGAATTCTACATGAGGGCACCAAAATTTCATTCTGCACATAGTAAATTTAGAGAAATTCTCTGGTTTATACATCAGTATCATGTGAATTTAGTGTGTGTGGTTCTGCCCCCAAGTTTGTCAGTTTATGAGTTTCTGAATATTCTGATGAAACATGGTTTCTGACTCTCAGGATAGAGAACCAAAGCCCAGACATATTATTGCAAACTTCACTCTTGGGGACTTCTGCATAGCCAGGCTGTCAGCCTGCTCCTGGTGGCACTCTATCTCACTTGAGACTATACTCAAACCATCCCAAATAGTCTAGACAAACAAGCTAGTTGGGTAGGACAACCTGGACATGCTTGTGACATGAGATAGTAACTGGGCAGGGAAAAGAGAGAAACCATTTTAACAAACCATCTTATTGAAATCTGACACTTGCTCTTCAGTCAAAATGATGGCTTTTCACCAGTTGAATAGTGTCAGGTCTGGAAACAGTGCTGAAACCACTTCATCCATAAGCACACACTGTAATACTTACGTATGCTGTGTAACAAATTACCCCCAAAACTAAAACACACATCTTATTATCTCACTCAGTTTCTGAGAAGCAAGAATCTGTGTGGCTTAGCAGCTACTGGGGCTACAGTATCCATTTCCAAGATGGCACACTCACATGGTTGTTTCCAGGAAGCCTCAGTTCATCATCACATGAGCCACTCTACAAGGCTTCCTGGGTGTTCTCTGGACATGGCAGCCGGCTTCCTCCAGAATGAGTGATCTAAGAGAGGATGGAAGCCACAGTGCCTTTCATGACCTGGTCTCTGAAGTTGCACACCATCATTTCCACTGAATTTGATTTGTTAGAAGTGAGTCACTAAATCCATTCTACGCTGAAGGGGTGGAGAATTAGGCTCTACCTTTTGAAGGGAATAGCATCAAAGAGTTCATGCTCATATTTTTAAAGCCAGCATGTATGCACACATCCATTTATATCTGGGTTTCTGCCAGTGTGCTGTCAGTGTCTCTCAGGGAGTCTCCACACTGGGAGGAAGATCACTTTGGGAAGGACTGCCGTATGTTAATTGCCATGGCACATGATGTCATCAAAGGTCACCTCACCCACTTGAAGCCCCATTGTGTAGTGTTTTCTGACACCAAATGTGTGGATTTTCCAACACCAACTGAATGTCCAGCAATTCAGTGCAGTTCCGATGCTATCTGGAGTTAGCCCAGACCCCACAGCTTAAGGGGTCAGTCTCATAAAACTACCCCCACTTCATTTGCCAGCAGCAAATAGGGTGCCCAAACTACTATACTTCTGCCCAGCCAACTCCAAATTGGGGTGTCCCCATGATCCTTCAGGTTCAATAATTCTCTAGAATGACTCGGAGAACTCAGAAAAGTGTATATTTACTACTGCATATGTATTACAAGGGAACAATTCAAATACCAAAAGGAAGAAATGCTGAGGCCATGGGTTGGGATGGGAATGGCACAGGGTTTCCATTCCTTCTCTGAGCGCATCAGGCTCCCGGCACGGCACCTGGCTGAAAGCTTTCCAAATCTGACTGTTCAGGAGATTTTATGATCCAGTCTGTAGCCCCTCTAACCTCCCTGGAGTTCATGGGTTAGGGCTGAAAGTTCTGATCCTCTAGTCATATATTCTGGTCAGCATACAAAAGACTGTAAATTCTGGCCAGGCATGGTGGCTCATGCCTGCAATCTCAGCACTTTGGGAGGTTAAGGTGGGCAGATAACTTCAGGTTATCTTGTTGTCAAGTTATCTTCTGAACCTCAGATCAGAAGTTCAAGACTAGCCTGGCTAACGTGGTGAAACCCCCAACTCTACTAAAAATACAAAAATTAGCCTGGCATGGTGATGGGAACCTGTAATCCCAGCTACCTGGGAGGCTGAGGCAGAATTACTTGAACCCGGGAGGCAGAGGTTGCTGTGACCCAAGATTGCAGCACTGCACTCCAGCCTAGGAGCAAGACTGTCTCAAAAAAGAAAAAAAAATCAGTAAATTCAAAGGGTTTGAGAAGCTCTGTGCCAGGAACCAGGGACAAAGACCAAATATTTTTTATTTTCCCACACCTATCTCCTTAGAAATTTAGATTACTTTCCCCTAAATAAACATACATTTCATTAAGCATCAGTTTAACTTGTTGAGGCTTAACAGAAATTATTAACAGAAACCTTAAGGGCTAAGAATATTGAGTGGGAGAATGTTGAAACAATACAAGAACCATTCTTAACCCTAAAATATATACTTCATCAAGTCTGGGTTTTTTAAAAATTGCCTTTATTAGGCTTGTATAGAGCTGACTACATACCAAGCACTGTTAAAAGCAGTTTACATGTAACTCATTAATTGCACATGACTTTCTTTAACTGTTTTAATCAAGTAGATAATATTACTATCCTTATTTTGCAGAACTGGAAATTGAGGCACAGAGAGGTTAAGTAACTGCTGAAGGTCCACTCAGCCAGTAAGTAGCATTTTTGGCTCCAGAGTTCATGATCTTAAGCATATTCTCTGTTGCATTATTAGAAGACTAAACCTTTTAAGATAAATATTCCGTAATTCAGTGGGCTTCCTAAATGCAAATGAAGTAAACAGATGTGGATTCACCTTTCTTAAAAGCGTTGCCCCTCTTTAAGTTCTTAATCTGCATGAGACTGAAAGAGTCCCGGGGATATCACCCCCAAATATGGCACCTTGGTACGCTGATTATTTTATTTTGAAGGTACGGGGGAATCAGCCAATGCTGGAAGAAGCTTTTTTCTGAGGTTTCCTTATCTACCTAAAGATCTGCCAAAAGAGAACACAATTGCCTTCTATCCCCTCCCTTGTTTTTTCATCAACCAGGGAAGAGTAAAATCACAGAAGAGACTGAAAGTCACGACATCCACAGCCCAGATGAACTTCATCCAGCTCCACCGTCTGTTCTTTGTCTCCATTCACCTCCCCTAAAAACCATTTACTCTTCCTCTAAAATTTGCCTACATCCCCCACTTCCCTCTCCCCTATAAAGAAGGGGATACAGCTTCTAAATGTTGTTGGGTATTGAGTACTCACTTTCCTGTGATGCTTCTGCGCGTGTGTCAGAGGTGTTTGAACCAGGGGACTCTATCTTGAGTAGAGGCTGGGTGAAATGAGGCTGAGACCTACTGGCCTGCATTCCCAGGAGGTTAAGGTATTCTAAGTCACAGGGCAAGACAGGAGGTCAGCACAAGATACAAGTCGAGAAGACCTTACTGATAAAACAGCATGTGGTAAAGAAGCCAGCCAAAATCTGCCAAAACCAGGATGGCGGCCAAAGTGACCTCTGGTCGTCCTCACTGCTCCTTATACACTAATTATAATGCATTAGCATGCTAAAAGACACTCCTCCCAGTGCCATGACAGTTTATAAATGCCATGTCAACGTCAGAAAATTACCTCATATGGTTTAAAAAGGGGAGGAACCTTCAGTTTTAAGAATTGTCCACCCCTTTCCTAGAAAACTCATGAATAATCCACCCCTTGTTTAGCACATAATCAAGAAATCCCATGCTGCTGCTCTGCCTACCGAGTAGCCATTCTTTTTTCCTTTTTATTCCTTTACTTTCTTTCTTCTTCTTTTTTTTTTTTTTTTTTATATGGAGTCAGTCTGTTGCCCAGGCTGGAGTGCAGTGGTAAGATCTCGGCTCACTGCAACCTCTGCATTCTGGGCTCAAGCAATTCTCCTGCCTGAGCCTCTTGAGATTACAGGCACCTGCCACGGAGCCCGGCTCATTTTTGTGTTTTTAGTAGAAACGGGGTTTCACCATTTTGGCCAGCTGGTCTTGAACTCCTGACCTTGTGATCCACCTGCCTCAGCCTCCCAAAGTCCTTTACTTTCTTAATAAACTTGCTTTCACTTTCCTCTATAGACTTACCCTGAATTATTTCTTGTGCGAGATTCAAGAAGCCTCTCTTGGGGTCTGGACTGGGATCCCTTTCCAGTAACACATGTACTAAACGTGTGTGCCTTTTCTCCTCTTAATCAGTCTCTTGTCAGTTCATTTCATAGACTCAGATTAATTGAAACTTCAGAGGGCTGAGGGAAAGTACTCTTCACCCCTACAAGGCAAAACAATAGGGAAATTTAAAAAGAATTGTTTGATCTTCCCACTGAATTCAATAAGAATTACCCAAAGGGGGACCCAACAATGCTGGGGCTCCAGGTCATTCATGCAAAACTTTAAACTGGGTCTGCTTGGTTTTTTGTTTGTTTGTTTTTTTAAAGAGACAGGGTCTTGCTCTCTTGCCCAGGCTGGAGTGCAAGTGGCACGATCATAGCTCACTGCAATCTCAGACACCTGGACTCATGCAATCCTCCTGCCTTAGCCTCATAAGAAACTAGGACTACAGGCCTGTGCCACCATGCCCAGCTAAATCTTCCATATTTTTGTAGAGGAGAGGGTCTTGCTATATGGCCCAGACTGGTCTTGAATGCGTGGCCTCAAGCAGTCCTCTTGTCTCAGCCTCCCAAAGTGCCGGGATTACAGGTGTGAGCCATTGTGCCTAGTCTGGGTCTGCTTGTTACAGCTAGTTAACTGTAGTGGTATTTTGTGGTGATATTTTGGTCTGTATTTTTGTGGGTGTTATACTGGTAAAAGTAATATATCAATAATTTCATTTTACACAATTCAGGAGGTGAGGAGAAGACACTTCTGATTACATGGGCCCACGTCAAGCAACATCACTTTAATCATTTTGGGTCTAATTTATATGTACAATCCAAGGTGAATGAAGATCTCTCAAATACATGCATTCAAAGCTTCATAATCCCCATGTAGAACTGCTGTTTTAACACAAGAGGGCGCCAGTAGACAGGCTAGTCCCCCCAACAATCTCTAGCAAATGGGTGCTCTTGGAGAGTTTTATTTATTTATTTTTATTTGAAAACAGAGCTTGGCTCTGTTGCCCAGGCTGGAGTGCAGGAGTGCGAACATGACTCACTGCAGCCTCAACCTCCTGGGCTTAAGCGATCCTCAGCCTCAGCCTCCCGAGTAGCGGGGACCACAGGCTTGTGCTACCAAGCCCAGGTGAATTTTTAATTTTTTTGTGGAGATAGTCTCCCTATATTGCCCAGGATGGTCTCAAACTCCTGGGCTCAAGTTGTCCGCCTGCCTGGGCCTCCCGAAGTGCTGGGATTACAGGCATGAGTCATCGCTCCTTCTGACCCATTTTAAGGATACTTTAGACTTTAATACTTTATTTTAAAAAACTAGGAGCAGTTCCTTTCCTGTCTACTTTTAAAGGGTGTTGTATTTAATTATTTTAGAGCCTTTAGCTGGGACTAGGTTCATGATACTAAACACATGCAAATAGAGGATCAGGCTCTGAGAAGAGAAGCGTTGTCAGGCCCGCTAGAGTCCCAGCCAAGAATGGATTGGCCAAGCCTTCGCTGTCAGCGTTCCTCTCACTGGGCTTCAGTATTGCTCACCTTCATGCAAGTTTGAGTGGTGCTAAGTCCTTGAATTTCGATTTTCTTTTTTTCTTTTTAAAATTTTTAGTGACCGGGACTCACCATGTTGACCAGGCTGGTCTTGAACTCCTGGGCTCAAGCAACACTCCTGCCTCAGCCTCCCAACGTGCTGGGATTACAGGTGTGAGCCACAGCACCCCGCCTAGATTTTCCATTTCTTTTTTTTTTTTTGAGACAGAGTCTCACTCAGTCACCAGGCACCAGGCTGGAGTGCAGTGGCGCAACCTCGGCTCACTGCAACCTCCGCCACCCGGGTTCAAACAATTCTCCTGCCTCAGCCTCCCAAGTAGCTGGGACTACAGGCGCACTCCACCACGCCCAGCTAATTTTTTTGTATTTTTAGTAGAGACGGGGTTTCACCATGTTGACCAGGATGGTCTCGATCTCTTGACCTCGTGATCCGCCCGCCTCGGCCTCCCAAAGTGATGGGATTACAGGTGTGAGCCACCGCACCCGGCGATTTTCCATTTCTTAAACTAACTCAGCTTTCATTAGCTACCTGTATGGTTCAGACTTTTGAGCCAGACTTAATGCCTGATGCTCAGAGCCCAAATTTCCCCTACTAGGAAGTCCTCTGCTCCTTGGTGGGCTAATAACTGCTCTCCTTGAGTTGTACGTTTTCCAAAAAATCAGTTGTATTTGGCTGGGCGTGGTGACTCATGCCTGTAATCCCAGCACTTTGGGAGGGTGAGGTGGGTTGATCACTCGATGCCAGTCCATGACCAGCCTGGCCAATATGATGAAACCCTGTCTCTACTAAATATACAGAAGTTAGTGGGGCATGGTGATCGGCCCCTGTAATCCCAACTACTCAGGAGGCGGAGGCAGGAAAATCACTCGAGCCCAGGAGGTGGAGGTTGCAGTGAGCCGAGATTGCACAACTGCACTCCCGCCTGGGCAACAGAGCAAGACTCCATCTCAAAAAATTATTTGTATTTGTTCCAAAACTTGTTTATGCAAGTTGTACTTAATATCTATGTAATTTAATTCAATATTATCAAAATCAAACAATTATGAGTTTGAAGAGAGTAATCGCTATGAAAACAAGTTGAAAACTTGGGAAAGACTTGATAAAGATGTGTTATTAAAGAAAAAAATGCAAGGCCGGGCGCGGTGGCTCACGCCTGTAATCCCAGCACTTTGGGAGGCCGAGGCGGGTGGATCATGAGGTCAAGAGATCGAGACCATCCTGGTCAACATGGTGAAACCCCGTCTCTACTAAAAATACAAAAATTAGCTGGGCATGGTGGCATGTGCCTGTAGTCCCAGCTGCTCGGAAGGCTGAGGCAGGAGAATTGCTTGAACCCAGGAGGCGGAGGTTGCGGTGAGCCGAGGTCATGCCATTGCACTCCAGCCTGGGTAACAAGAGCTAAACTCTGTCTCAAAAAAAAAAAAGAAAGAAAAGAAAAAAATGCTGTGGAATTAGGTGTGGGCAAAACAACCAAGAATGTTTGAGAGAGAGAGAGAGAAGTGTCAAAATATAGGACTTTGGCCTCATTTTGCTTCACAAATGTCTTGTCTTGAGTCCTCATTCTGCTGAAGCTGAAATTGATAATGCCTCTTGCTGTGATAATCAATGTCGTCTGTGCAGCCCCCATCAGCAGGCGGCCCACACGCAAAGAAAAGGTCTTAGCCTGACATCAAAGGGATGATGGGTAGAAAAACCTGTTTATGTTTTAAGTTAAAAATAAAATTTTAAAGATATATATTATAATTTTTTTTTTTTTTTTTGAGACGGAGTTTCGCTCTTGTTACCCAGGCTGGAGTGCAATGGCGCAACCTCGGCTCACTGCAACCTCCGCCTCCTGGGTTCAAGCAATTCTCCTGCCTCAGCCTCCCGAGCAGCTGGGACTACAGGCACGTGCCACCATGCCCAGCTAATTTTTGTATTTTTAGTAGAGACAGGGTTTCACCATGTTGATCAGGACGGTCTCGATCTCTTGACCTCGTGATCCACCCGCCTCGGCCTCCCAAAGTGCTGGGATTACAGGCGTGAGCCACCGTACCCGGCCATATTATAATTTTTTGAAGCCCCACATAGCTGACTGTTTTCTTTAACCAACCAACTACAGATTCTGACTGTGGCAGGCGCAGTGGTTCACGCCTGTAATCCCAGCACTTTGGGAGGCCGAGGTGGGTGGATTGCTTGAGCCCAGGAGTTTGAGACCAGCCTGGCCAACATAGTGAGACCTCATCTCTGTAAAAAAAAAAAAAAAAAAAAGAAGAAGAAGAATCAGGATTTCTACAGTACAGTTCCAGGAGCTGCCAAACAGTGGCATAAGGGAGTGAATTGCCTGGGCCTCAACACATCCTGAGTGTCAGTGACACATGTATACTTTCAAACGAATATCTTTGTTTTTGTGAAGATTACACTTGAGAGTCCCTTATCTCTAGGCTGCTGTGCTTGATTGTAATAGAACAGATTTTTAGAACTTAATCATCATTATTGTATCTGCATTAGTCTGTTTTCTCACTGCTGATAAAGACCTACCCAAGACTGGGCAATTTACAAAAGAAAGAGGTTTATTGGACTTACATGTTGCATGTGGCTGGAAGGCCTCACAATCATGGCAGAAGGTGAAAGGCACATCTCACATGGCAGCAGACAGGAGAAGAAGGCTTGTGTAGGGAAACTCCCTTTTTTTTTCAGATGGAGTTTTGCTTTTGTTGCACAGACTGAAGTGCAGGAGTGTGATGTCGGCTCACTGCAGTCTCCACTTCCCAGGTTCAAGTGATTCTCCTGCCTCAGCCTCCTAAATAGCTGAGACTACAGGTGCACACCACCATGCCCAGCTAATTTTTTTTTTTTTTTTTTTTGCATTTTTTTTTTTTTTAGTAGAGATGGGTTTTCACTATGTTGGCCAGGATGGTCTTGATCTCCTGACCTCATGATCTGCCCGCCTTGGCCTCTCAAACTGTTGGGATTACAGGTGTGAGCCACTGTGCCCAGCCAAAACTCCTGTTTTTAAAACCATCAGATTTCATGAGACTGACTCACTATCACAAGAGTAGCACAGGAAAGACTCACCCCTATGATTCAATCACCTCCCTCCGGGTGCCTCCCATAACACATAGGAATTGTGGGATTTGAAATTCAAGATGAGATTTAGGTGGGGACACAGCCAAACCATATCGCTATCTATGCCTGTTAAAAAACAATTTCAAGTCTTTCAACTTGTCCTGCAATTGTGCCTAAAATGTGTTCCCTTTTTACTTAAAGCTACCTGGCACAGCTGTAGATGTGTAATATATTTTGCTTAAATGCTTAGCACAAAAGGGAAGACTTCCACTTTAGGTTCTCTATGACCAGCAAACTTTTGCCATCATATTCTTTTTTTTTCTTTTTTCTTTCTTTCTTTTTTTTTTTTTTTTTTTTTTGAGATGGAGTTTTGCTCTTGCTGACCAGCTGGTGTGCAATGGCACAATCTTGGTGCACTACAACCTCCACCTCCCAGGTTCAAGCGATTCTCCTGCCTCAGCCTCCTCAATTGCTGGGGTTACAGGCATGCGCCATCATGCCCAGCTAATTTTGTATTTTTAGTAGAAATGGAGTTTCTCCATGTTGGTCTGGCTGGTCTAGAACTCCCAACCTCAGCCGCCCAACCTCGGCCTCCCAAAGTGCTGGGATTACAGGCGTGAGCCACCGCACCTGGCCCATCATGTTCAGTAGACTTTGTAATCAGAAAAAAAATGACCATGCTGAATCCCAGATGGCATTTTGTTGTTGTTGTTGTTTTGAGAAAGGGTCTCATTCTGTGGCTAAGGTAGAAGTACAGTGTCACGATCATGGTTCACTGGAGCCTTGACCTCCCAGGCTCACATGATCCTGCCACCTCAGCCTCTCAATTAGCTGGGACTATAGGCAGGCACAACCATGTCCAGCTCATTAAAAAATTTTTTTTTGTAGAGATGAAGTCTCCCTATGTTGCCCAGACTGGTCTTGAACTCCTGGGCTCAAGCTATACTCCTGCCTTGGCCGCCCAAAGTGCTGGGATTACAGATGTGAGCCACCACACCCCACCCTAGAAGGCATTCTTTACATTCTAACTTTATCATAATGCAATTAGACAAATTAAAAAGCTCTTTACTAAGTTATAAGTAAATTATTAAATTTTGCTTGAGCCACATAAAGAAAATCAAGTGCATTTTGAGTTTTAAACATTGAAAATGAAGGGTGAAATCTCTCTTGCTGTAAATGATGTTTTGCTAAGGCTGCCTTCCCCTTTTTGTAAGATATGAGGCCCCTTCTGTATATTTCAAGCTCTGCACAAAAGAAGAGTCATATGAGATCAAGGATAAGCATCTGTCTTCCATGTCTTGGTCCATTTAAGCTGCTATAACAAAATGCCATAGACTGAGTGGCTTAAACAACAGAAATTTATTTCTCACAGTTCTGGATGCTGGGAAGTCCAAGATCAAGGCACTGGCAGCTTTGATATCTGGTGAAGGCCATCTTTTTACGTGTCCGCACATGGCAAAAGAGGCAAACAGTCTTCCTTGGGCCTCTTTTATAAGGATGCTAATCCCTTTCATGAGGGCTCCATCCTTATGATCTGATCATCTCCCAAAGGCCCCACACCTTCTTTCTTTCTTTCTTTCTTTCTTTCTTTTTTTTTTGAAACAGAGTTTCCCTTTTGTTACCTTGCCCAGGCTGGAGTGCAATGGTGAGATCTTGGCTCACGGCAGCCTCCACTGCGTGGGTTCAAGTGATTTTTCTGCCTCAGCCTCCTGAGTGGCTGGGATTACAGGCATGTGCCACCATGCCTGGCTAATTTGTTGTATTTTTAGTAGAGATGGGGTTTCACCATGTTGGCCAGGCTGGTCTTGAACAGCTGACCTCAGGTGATCCACCTGCCTTGGCCTCCCAAAGTACCGAGATTATAGGCGTGAGCCACTGCGCCTGGCCTAGGCCTTACCTTCTAATGCCACCACCATGGGGATGGATTTCAAATATAAATTTGTGGAACGGGACACATTCAGACCATAGCACCTCACTTTCTTCTTCCTGACATATCTTCAGTTTTGTTCAACTATCCCCCCATCCATGGTTAAAGTTGACTTTAATCAGTCCATTCCAGTGAATATTTGGCTTTTCCCTGGTCCACGGGTGCATATATAACTTAAATTTATCTAATACAAGTTAAGGGAAGAACTTACATCTCATAGTTGGGGAATGTTTTCCTTCTTCCGCTGAATGTGAATGGGGAACATGCTGCCTATTTGCAGCTGGCAGCCACCTTACCACCATGAGGGGAAGCAGCAGAATGCAAAGATATCAAAAATATAGATGCTTCAAGACATGGCTGAGCCCAACCTTTGAACATAGTTCTTGTATATAATATAATACATTTCTCAGTATTTAAGCAAGAGTAAACTGAGTTGTTCATGACTTGCAAAAATTTTGTGTCCTGTTACAAAATATCAAAAACTTGCCTCAGTTTTTAGTGCCCTGTTCTGCTGATGCAGTAAGCATCTGCCTGGTCTCAGCATTGCTGGCTGCTGTAGGGATGGTTGATTGAAAAGGGTGAGAGCGTATGATACACGTACAGTCATGCCCTGCATAACAACGTTCCAGTCAATGACAGACCACAGATATGACGGTGATATCATAAGATTATAATAGAGCTGAAAAATGCTTATCACCAATGTCATAACCATTGGGACATCATAGTGCAACACATTACTCATATGTTGTGGCAATGCTGGTGTCAGCAAACCTACTGTGCTGCATGTAAATAGGTTCACGTTATCTGTAGAAGAGTGATCGCGTGAGACATGACATTGATTTGTTGTCACTTGGATATATTATTATTTTTTTTTTTTTGAGACAGAGTCTCGCTCTGTTGCCCAGGCTAGAGTGCAGTGATCTCAGCTCACTGCGACCTCTGCCTCCTGGGCTTAAAAGTGATTCTCATGCCTCAGCCTTTTGAATAGCTGGGATTACAGGTGCCTGCCACCATGCCTACCATGCCCAGATAATTTTCTGGATTTTTTGAAGAGTCTTGTTCTGTCACCCAGGCCAGAGTGCAGTGGTGTGATAGCTCACTGCAACCTCTGCTTATTGGGTTCAAGCAATTCTCCTGCCTCAGCCTCCCAAGTAGCTGAGATTACAGGTGCATGCCACCACATAAGGCTAAGTTTTGTATTATTATTATTTTTTTTTAATAGAGACAGGGTTTCTCCATGTTGGTCAGGCTGGTCTCAAACTCCCAACCTCAGCTGATGCACCCACCTCAGCCTCCCAAAGTGCTGGGATTACAGGCATGAGCCACTGAGCCCAGCCAATTTTTGTATTTTTATTAAAAATAAAGATGAGGTTTTACCATGCTGCCCAGGCTGGTCTCAAAGTCCTGGCCTCGAGTGATCCACCCACCCACCTCCCAAAGTGCTGGGATTATAGATGTGAGCCACTGTGCCAGGCCCAAATCCATTCTGGTTTTTTTTTTTTTTTTTTTTTTTTTTTTGAGACTGAGTCTTGCTCTGTCACCCAGGCTCAAATGCAGTGGTGCAATCTCAGCTCACGGCAACCTCCACATACCAGGTTCAAGCAATTCTCCTGCCTCAGCCTCCTAAGTAGCTGGGATTATAGGCACCCACCACCATTCCCGGCTAATTTTTGTATTTTCAGTTAAGACGGGATTTCACCATCTTGGCCAGGCTGGTCTTTAACACCTGACCTCGTGATTCACCCGCCTCAGCCTCCCAAAGTTCTGGAATTACAGGCGTTAGCCACCACACCTGGCCTTCAAATCCATTCTTATTAGCTGATTGTCATATTCAAAGGCTGATATTGATTGCTTGGTTGGTTTGCAAAAGCATGTTCACTGAGGCTAGGTGTCACAAATTAACTGAACAGATTTAAATTGTCTGCTGGCTCTTTGTTACCACGGCTACAGAACAGTCAGTCTTTCCCTAAATTTGTGAGGCCCTTTTTATTCTCATCCCAATCTCTTCCATGTTTTCAATAACCTCTTCTTCTATGCTCTCCCTCAGGATCTGTCTAATGAGAAGGAAAAGGGCAGAGCTCTCCTTTCACTACTGGCTCTGCTCTTTCTTATTCATGTGTTTATTCAATAAACTGTTATGGGGTTCAAAGGAGAATAACACAGTTCCTCTTTTCAGAGTATCTACAGTCTAGAGAAGGAGCCCAGCCAAACAGCTGATTCCAATTCAGTGTGGAGGAATGGCCAGGGAACCCAGAGAGGATACTCACTTTGAGAAACGAGGGAAGTTTCACAGGAGAGGTTTTAGTCTGTTCTCATGCTGCTAATAAAGACATACCTGAGACTGGGTAATTTATCAAGGAAAAAGGTTTAATTGATTCACAGTTCCACATGGCTGGGGCGACCTCACAATCATGGTGGAAGAGCAAGGGATGTCTTAGATGGTGGCAGGCAAGAGAACGTGTGCAGGAGAACTCCTCTTTACAAAAGCATCAGATCTCATGGGACTTATTCACTATCAAGAGAACAGCTTGGGAAAAACCCACCCCCATGATTCAATTACCTCCCACCCGATCCCTCCCACAACACCTAGGAATTATGGGAACTACAATTCAAGATGAGATTTGGGTGGAAACACAGTCAAACCATATCAAGAGGAAAGCCTTGACTGGACCTTGACCTTAACTCAACCTTAGCCCTTACTCTATGAGCACAAGTACACAGGACAAGACTTGCAACTGTTAATATCAAGTGTCAAGTTGATTGCATTAAAGGATGCAAAGTATTGTTCCTGGGTGTGTCTGTGAGGCTGTTGCCGAAGGAGATTAACATTTGAGTCAGCGGACTGGGAGAGGCAGACTCACGCTCAATCTGGGTAACCACCATCTCATCAGCTGCCAGCTGAATAAAGCAGGCAGGAGAAGATGAAAGAGCAGACTTGCTGAGTCTTCTGGCCTCCACCTTTCTCCTGGGCTGGATGCTTCCTGCCCTCGAACATCAGACTCCAAGTTCTTCAGCTTTTGGACACGTGGACTTACACCAGTGGTTTGCCAGGCACTCTCAGGCCTTTGGCCACAGACTGAAGGATGCACTGTCATCTTGCCTTCTTTTGAGGTTTTGAGACTCAGACTGATCCACCACTGCCTTCCTTGCCCCTCAACTTGCAGGCGGCCTATCATGGGACTCTACCTGGTGATTGTGTGAGTCAATTCTCCTTAATAAAATCCCTTTCATATATACATCTATCCTATTAGTTCTGTCCTGCTAGAGAGCCCTGACTAATAAAAGTCTGGGAAAGGGTTTCTTTTTTTTTTTTGAGACAGAGTTTCGCTCTTGTTGCCCAGGCTGGAGTGCAATGGCACAATCTCGGCTGAGCACAACCTTTGCCTCCCGAGTTCAAGCAATTATCCTGCCTCAGCCTCCGGAGTAACTGGGACTACAGACATGCACCACCACACCCGGATAACTTTGTATTTTTAGTAGAGACAGGGTTTCTCCATGTTGGTCAGGCTGGTCTCGAACTCCTGTCCTCAGGTGATCCACCTGCCTCAGCCTCTCAGAGTTCTGGGATTACAGGCATGAGCCACTGTGCCCAGCAGGAAAAGGGTCTTTCAACCGAAAGAAGCGGTTTAACCATAGTTACTAATGTTCTATACTAATCATAGAGATAAGAAATTTATGGTTACCTACTGTGTGGTAGGCATTTTCCTAGGTTCTTTAAATGGATTGTTTCACTAAAAGCTCACAAAAACCTTATGATTAGATACCACTAACACCTGATTCTCCAGTGGGGCAATCATGTCAGGGGATCAAATAATAACTTGTCCAGGGTTAATTGGTGAGTAGTACAGCTTGGATTCAAATACAGACCATCTGACTTGAATACCTATGAAGACTAAGCTTTGATTTTTTTTTTTTTTTTTTTAATCTTGCCCGAATTCCTATAGAAGGGGTCTGGGGAGTCATGCCCTACAAACCATAAATTCTCATCAGCTGTGTTTTATTTGACCCTATATATCATGACTTACTTTCAAATCTGACTCTGGCATAACATCACAGGACAAGGAAGAAAATCAAAATATTTTACCCCAAACATGTTTCTTTGCCATATCTTGATATGACCTGGCAAAGCTATTCTTTCTGGGGGAAAATTTGCATCTGTAAAGAATCTCTATTAGCATAGCTAGATCTTTTTCTTCCAGGTCCTCCCAATCCTGAAGAGATTAACTAGAACTCTAGCACCTTTTAAATATCTGAACAGGAAACATCTGTCATCTACTGTGTCTCAGGGCAGCCACTATAAGACTTCAAGAGGAACTTGATCTCCACAATTTTTCATTCTAACCTGAACATTTCCTTTCTATTGATCCCAGGTCTTTAAACAAACTCAACCAACTGTCAACTAGAAAATGTTTAAATTTACCTCTAGCCCGGGAGCCACTACTTTTGTGTTTTTCTGGACAAAACTAAAGTCTTTCTTTCTTTCCTTCTTCTTTCCTCTTGTCTTTTTCTTTTTCTTTTCCTTCCTTTCTTCCTTCCTTTCTTTCCTTCCTTCCTTCCTTCTTTTCTTTTCTTTCTATTCTTTCTTGTGGAGTTTCGCTCTTGTTGCCCAGGCTGGAGTGCAATGGCACAATCTCAGCTCACTGCAACCTCCGCCTTTTGGGTTCAAGCAATTCTCCTGCCTCAGCCTCCTGAGTTGTTGGGATTGCAGGCATGCACCACCACACCCGGCTATTTTTGTATTTTTAGTAGATACGGAGTTTCACCATGCTGATCAGACTGCTCTCGAACTCCCAACCTCAGGGATCCGCCTGCCTCAGCCTCCCAAAGTGCTGGGATTACAGGTGTGAGCCACTGTGCCTAGCCGCTAACGTATTTCTTAAATGTATTTGATTGCTATCTCATGCCTCCCTAAAATGTATAAAACCAAGCTGCACCCTGACCACCTCGGGCACATGTTCTCAGGCCCTCCTGAGGGCTGTGTCATGGGCCATGGTCACTCAGATTTGGCTCAGAATAAATCTCTTCAAATATTTTGCAGAGTTTGACTCTTTTCATTGACACCTACTTTGCCCTTCTTTGATAAATTATAAGTTCGGTAGAGGCAACCCAAGGGTAACCCACAGAAGTTCTTCAATTTCTATGTGCACTATCCATAATCCATCTTAACAGAACATTTATAAAGCTTGGGGCACACATCGTAATTTGCATTTGGAAAGTTTTTTTTGTTTTTTTTTTCTTAAGACGGGGTTTCACCATGTTGGTCAGGCTGGTCTTGAACTCCCGACCTCAGGTGATCCGCCTGCCTTGGCCTCCAAAGTGCTTGGATTACAGGCGTGAGCCACCACACCTGGCCTGGAAAGTATTTTAATAATGTTCACAAGGTAAAATTCATTCATTTTGGTGAACTAATTATGGACAACATGTTAATAAAATTTCAACTAGTTCTATACAATGCTATATTTTAATGGCTGAAATATTAAAATTTTATATTTATTGAACAAATGATAACATCATTAATAACTGTAATTGAGCTATCAGGTAAAGAAAGTAAATTTACAGAGTAGCAATAATCTTTTCCTTTATAAAGAAGTTTATAACTGACCGGGTACAGTGGTTCATGCCTGTAATTCCAGCACTTTGGGAGGCCAAGACAGGAGTTCAAGACCAGCCTGGGTCACATAGGAAGAGCCCTCTCTACAAAAAAACACAAATATTAACAGGCATGCTGTTACCTGCCTATAGTCCCAGCTACTCGGGAGGCTGAGGCAGGAGGATGGCTTGAGCCTGGGAGATTGAGGCTGCAGTGAGTTGAGATGGTGCCACTGCACTCCAGCCTGGGTGACAGAGCCAGACTCCGTCTCAAAAAAAAAAAAAAAAAATTCTGACTGCTGCCATTCTCAAAAAGCTAAGAATGATTGCTCTAAAATTTTCAACAGGGAACAATGACGAATACATCCTTAATGTTGACTTCCATTTACATTTCTATCCTGATGTTAATTATTGCTTATTAAGTTATGAATTTTGCCTTGGTTACCATTTTTCCTAATTAAGGGTATGGGGGTCAAGAGGTAAAAACACTACTTCAAACTAGTTTAAGCAAAAAGGCCTTTTCTGGGAGGCTTTGGAGATAGCTAATGGATTCCAAGAGCACAGAGGACAGCTGGCCCCACAGAGGACTGGACCGAGAGGCAGGCTCACTGCCAGTGCTTTGGTTCTCTGTCTGCTCCAATGGTCTCTCAGCAGTCACATGTGGTCACTGCTTACGCATGCACAATGCGTGGCGGCCCTCAGCTCCGGGGTTTATGTGTCCTCTGCTCCTTGCCCTGCAGATATGACTAAGTAGCATCTCATAGCCCCAACTCAAAACTCAGGATTGAGAGAGTGCAGTCCTGTATTGTAAGCACAACTGCCGCTCCTGGACAGGGGCAGCTCCCAGGAAAGAGGGGCAGGAGCTGGGAGACGTCATCCGCATCTCCTACTCCACTCATCTGAAAAGGAATTAGCTTGTCTAAGTATTCCCGAATTTCAGGAAAAAGAAATAGTAGAAAGGGTTAATGGATCAGACCAGGGGGAGCAGAGAGAAGAAGAGTCTGGGCATGGGCCAGGTCGGTCTTTCAATGAATAATGTTTGAGGTGACAGAGCCTTCAGAGGCAGATGTGAAGTTCTTATCACGAGTGATCGCCAGATGGTTCAGTTAAAACAGCCATTTCTAGCTGCTGAAGGCCTGACCTTTTAAAGTTACAGAGTCCTCTCGTGAGAACTGATCGTGGAAGGAGTATGCTTGTTTCTGTCTTTATCTGGTTAGATGCAGTCTTTATCTTTTTATTTGTTTATTACACAAAACATCTTGTCCTTGTTGGCAGAGTGCTCTGTGAAATATAAAATGGAGTCTTTTTCTAAGATGGAGTTAGTTATGTCAAGGGTGCTCAATACAGTAGTGGATGACTGTGAGCACTCCCTTCAGCTGTGATTATTCTAGTGTAGGGTCCCATTTGCCATGGACCTCACAGAGGGGTTACCCCCTGATTATGGAAGTCTGTGGAAGCCCTTGACCTTGGCTGTGCATCGACACCCCAGCCCAGACCTCAAACTCTCTGAAAAACTAAGTTTCCCAGGTGGCACATACCTCACCAAGGGTAAAAATAATTACATTTGAATTTGCAAAACAAAGCTAGAAAATTTATTTTTACAGATTTTAGTTTTATTGTAAATATAAGTTGCCTTCAGTACATGAAATTTGGGAAAAAGGGAAAGAAAAAGAAAACACATTCACAGTCCCAGCATAAAGAGACAACTACCAATACCACTTTACTACATTATCTTTTTTCTTTTCTTTCTTTCTTGTTTTTATTTTTTTTAAGAGGAAGTCTTGCTCTGTTGCCCAGGCTAAAGTGCAGTGGCATGATCTTGGCTCACTGCAACCTCCGTCTCCCAGGTTCAAGCGATTCTCCCACCTTAGCCTCCTGAGTAGCTGAGATTACAGGCACACTCTACCACACCCAGCTAATTTTTGTATTTTCAGTAGAGATGGGGTTTCACCATGTATCCCAGGCTGCTCTTGAACTCCTGAGCTCACACAATCTGGTGGCCTTGGCCTCTCAAAGTGCTGGGATTATAGGCATGAGCCACCATGTCCAACCCCACCTTACTAGATTTTCTGCTAGTGTTTTTCTTATCCATAATTTAATTTAATTTAATGTATTGAGACAGAGTCTCACTCTGTCACCTAGGTGCAATGAATCACTGCAGGCTCCACCTCCTGGGCTCAAGCAATCCTCCCACCTTCCTGAGTACCTGGGACTACAAGTGTGTGCCACCATGCCTGGATAATTTTTCAAGGTTTTTGTAGAGATGAAGCTTCGCTATATTGCCCAGGCTGATCTCAAACTCCAGGGCTCAAGCAGTCCTCCTGATTTGGCCTCCCAAAGTGTAGTTTCTTTTAAACCTTGCCTGGAGGCCCCTGGAAATTCATGAGAGGACTTGTGAGTCAACACCCCTGATTTCTGAGGGCCGGCATACACTGATGTTCCCAAAGTCTCTCCCAAAGATGGGATAGGAGCTAAGTTCCTAGCCCCAGAGGGAGTGCCGCAGGACTTAATCCCACCCAAGTGATGGGAGCCATTTGTCAGCTGACAGTGGCTTTTCCTGCCCTCCCAGGGAGGGTGTCATGTGATCTCTCTCAGATTTTGGAAGGCCCCTCAAAAATGGCTTCCCAGTGGCAGGAGTTCTTGTCAATGAACAGCTGTCCTCCTCTGGAAATCTAACTTCTCTTTAAGGAGTTTATATTTCAATTAGGTTGTTGTGCATAACTATTTTGCATAATTTTGTAGGGCTACTCAGGAGAAATGAAACAGCTTAAAGAAATTATGCAGGCCAAGCACAGTGGTAGCTCACACCTGTAATCCCAGCACTTTGGGAGGCCGAGGTGGGAGGATCACTTGAGCCCAGGAATTTGAGACCAGCTTGGGCAACATGGTGAAACCCTGTCTGTACTAAAAATACAAAAATTAGCCCGGCGTAGTGGTGTAAGCCTGTAGTGCCAGCTACCTCAGAAGGCTGAGGTGAGAGGATCGCTTGAGCACAGGAGGTCAAGGCTATAGTGAGCCAAGATCATGCCACTGCACGCCAGCCTGGGCAGCACAGTGAGACACTGTCTCGAAAAACAAAAGAAAAAAATAAAAAATAAATGATTGCATATACACTACATACTTGTCAACAAAAGGAGTCCAACTCAGTAAAATATTTGAAGAGATTTATATTAAAAATGCGCACTTTGAATGAAGAGACCCCCAAACAGGCTTTGTGTGAGCAACATGGCTGTTTATTCACCTGGGTGCAGGTGGGCTAAGGCTGAAAAGGGTGTTAGCAAAGGGCAGTGGGACAGGAGTTGGTTTTATAGGTTTGGGGTGGGCAGTGGAAAGTTACAGAGTAAGATCAGTTACAGTGGTGGGAGTAGGGGCAAGGAATATACATTGGTAAGTTCAGTTACAATAGCGGGTGGGATAAGAGTAGTTAAATGGTAGGGTGGGGTGAGGAGTGGTCACATTATCATAACAACAGTTAAGATGGCAGGGTGGGGTGAGGGGAAGCTTATGTGGTGGGGCCGGGGAAGCTCCACTGGGCCATCAGAGACAATGGCAAATGCGGGCAGGGGTGGGAGGTGACCAGCCAAGGCAGGCAGGACTTTAGACTTTCTGGGTCCGGGCTTGCACATGGAGGCCTGATAATTTATTCTGAGCCAAATGTGATTGACCAATGAATGGCCTGTGACACAGCGCCCAGAGATCCTAAGAACGTGTGCCCAAGGTAGTCAGGCTACAGCTTGATTTTACACATTTTAGGGAGACATGAGACATCAATCAACGTATGTAAGATGTACATTGGTTTGGTCTGGAAATGTGGGGGTGGCATTCCAGGTGATAGGCAGATTTAAAGATTATCTAAAGACCTAGAATGTCTGGATGAAGATAAGGGGTTGTGGAGATGAAGGTTTTATCATGTAGATGAAACCTCCAGGTAGCAGGCTTCAGAGAGAATAGATTGTAAATGTTTCTTATCAGACTTAAAGAGTCTGTCCTCCATGTGATGTTAATGCTAGTCAACTGGTCCTGAATTCCAAAAGAGAGGAGGGAATAAGGAGGCACGTCTAACACATCCACTTCCCGTCATGGCCTGAACTAGGTTTTCAGGTTAACTTTGGAATGCCCTTGGCCAAGGGGAAAGGGTCCATCAGTTGGCTTAGAATACTGTTTTTGGTTTACATGTTTATACACACACATACCTACATACATTGTTTCTGAGGATAAGTGCAAAGATTATGTATCTGTGACTACACATTATTTATACTGAAAAGGAGAATGAGTCAGATTTCATTCTAGAAGACTTGATACCCCACAAGTCCATTACAATCCATGGGCAGTGATGGAAACACCAAAGCCTTCTTCCAGAATACAGGTTGAGTATCCCTTCTCTGAAATGCTTGGGACCAGAAGTGTTTTGAATTTGAGAGTGTTTTTGTTTTAATATTTACATTATGTAATTACCAGTTGAGCATCCCTAATCCAAAAATCCGAAATCCAAAATGCTCCAGTCCTTTGAGTATCATGTTGGTGCTCAAAAAGTTTTGGATTTTGAAGCATTTTGGATTTTGCATTTTTCAGGTTAGGAATGCTCAACCCATTCTTAGTAATAGAGAAAAGGCCATTGCCCCTGCCCTGCCCAAATAAAGACTTTTCTGTTTTGTTTGCATAAAATACCACTGGTTCAACAAAGTAAACATTAGCAGAATAATTTAACAAGAAAGGTAGTGGTTTTCTTCCTACTAAAAAGTACACATATACCTCCTATTCTTTAGAATTTAAGAAAAACAAAGCCTTCACCGTTGATCACTCTTTAGAAAATCATGCCAAACATTTGTTTCCCTGATTTGTATGCTTCTTCTTTCTAACAGTAATTTGCAGTGGCTTAAGATTGAGAATGTGTATACATCAAGGTTAATAAAGTAGAAATGAACAGAGTGGGCTGGGTGCAGTGGCGTATGCCTGTAAGCACAGCACTTTGGGAGTTTGAGGCAGGTGATCACCTGAGGTTGGGAGTTCAAGACCAGCCCGACCAACATGGAGAAACCCCATCTCTATTAAAAATACAAAATTTAGCCGGGCATGGTGGTGCATGCCTGTAATCCCAGCTACTCGGGAGTCTGAGGCAAGAGAATTGCTTGAACCCAGGAGGTGGAGGTTGTAGTGAGCTGAGATCATGTGATCGCACTCCAGCCTGGGCAACAAGAGCAAAGCTCTGCCTAAAAAGAAAGAAAGAAATGAACAGAGCAACAGGGAATGTGGAGAAGCGGATGTGCTAGCCCTGAGGACTGACTAACCACTGTGACTGATTTGACTTTGTGAGATGATTTGACTTTGAGACAAGGTACACAAAGCAGCTAGCAGAAAACCTGCAACACAGGAGGTGCTGATAAATGGTGGCTAATAGTATTTCACAGCCAGTATTATACTTACCCAGGTTGTGTCAGCAAATGAAGTTGCAGCTACACCCATTTTTATTTTTTAATTTCTGAGATGAGGTCTCACTGTGTTGCCCAGGCTGGTCTCAAACTCTTGGCCTCAAGTGAACCTCCTGCTTCAGCCTCCCAAAGTGCTGGGATTACAGGCTGGAGCCACTGTTTCCAGTACATCCATTCTTAAGGCTTTAAAATAATTCTGGAACAAGGCACCATTGGGTGGACCCTCCAGCCCAGTCCAACCTCAAGTTCTACTGGACAGTGTGAGCCCACTCCTGTTTTTGTTTTTTTTTTTAAATAGATACGAGGTTTTGCTATGTTACCCTGGCTGGTCTCAAACTCCTGGGCTCAAATAATTCTCCCACCTGGGTCTCTCAAAGTGCTGGGATTACAGGTGCGAGTGAGCCATCACGCCTGGCTGCATTCTTCTTTTCACCCAGGAACTTTTGAGGCTTGCCTTTCTGTACATAAAAAACAATAATTAAACTCACAGTATGTTTTCACCATAAGTTTAGTTCTTTCTTCTCTGCCTGGAAAATTTGGAGGCAATAAGGTCCCCAATATATTGATCTAAGAAATATCTCTGTGATTTTTAGTAGCCATGACAAATAAGAAAAAAGAGTGAGGCTGTTGTTCTCATCACACATAAAGGAAGCTTTCAGCTAGAAGATTCTCCGAAAATATTTTCAGTGCAGATCAGAGAGGCTGCAGAATCCAACCAAACAGGATTTTCCTTTTATCACTGCACATCTGGATCTGAGATTACTGCCCTCAGTAACCAACTTGTACACCCCTAAGGCCCCAGAGCTGCCCCAGAGTCTCCCAGCAATGCCCAAGTGTGGGGTGTGGAGAGCGAATCCCACTTGCTACAGCAGACAGTGGTTTGCACCAATAGCACAATTGCAGACCTTAGAAAAAGCCAGCAAGGGGCCAGACACGGTGGCTCACGCCTGTAGTCCCAGCACTTTGGGACGCCAAGGTGGGTGGATCACCTGAAGTAAGGAGTTCAAGACCAGCCTGGCCAGCAATGGTGAAACCCTGTCTCTACTTTAAAAAAAAAAAAAAAAAATTAGCCAGGAGTGGTGGTGCACGACTGTAATCCCAGCTACTCAGGAGGCTTAGGCAGGAGAATTGCTTAAACCTAGGAGAAGAAGATTGCAGTGAGCCGAGATCACACCATTGCACTCCAGCCTGGGCAACAAGAGCGAAACTCTGTCCCCGCCCCAAAAAAAAGAAAAAGCCAGCAAGATTTCATCTGGACGTAAACGCCAAGGCTCTCTTTATGTTCCCTCCAGTAGCTCTTCCCTTTTGCCTCTCTCCAAATCCTTAGACCCTTTCATTTTTTTTTTTGAGACAGTGTCTCACTCTGTGACCCATGTTGGAGTACAGTGGTGCGATCATAGCTCCCTGCAGCCTCAAACTCCTGGGCTCAAGCAATCCTCCCACCTCAGCCTCCCAGCTAGCTGAGACCATAGGTGTGCGCTACTGTGCCTGGCTAATTTTTAAATTTTTGGTAGTGAGGGAGTCTCGCTATGTTGCCTAGTCTGGTCTTGAACTCCAAGGCTCAAGTGATCCAAAGTGCTGAGATTACAGGCATGAGGCACCATGCCCAATTCCGTTTTATTCTTTGATTTGCTAAGACAATATCAGAAGGTGGTGTGGAAAAGCCTTGCCTTTCCCCAGGTATCCCAGCATAGTACATAGTAAGCACTCAATAACTGAATTAGAACCAAAAAGCAATTCAGAACAAAAATGGCTCTAATGCTGTGAGTTCGGTCGAGATTTTTCTTTTTTGTTTTGTTTTGTTTGTTGGTTGGTTGGTTCATTTTAGAGACATGGTCTGCCTCTGTTCCCCATGCTGGAGTGCAGTGATGTGATCATAGCTCACTGTAGCCTCAAACTCCTGGTCTCAAGGGATCCTCCCACCTCAGCCTCTCAAGTAGCTTTGACTATAGGCACTTGCCATCATGCCTGGCTAATTTTAAAATTTTTGGTAGAGATGGGGTCTTGCTATGTTGCCCTGGTTGGTCTCGAACTTCTGACCCCAAGCAGTGCTCCCAGCTCAGCCTCCCAAGGTTTTAGGATTACTCCATTCACAGAAAGAAAGGAGGGAAAAAGAAGAAGTGTTGATATTACTGCCATGAGGCATTGGAAAACTACTTTTTTCAAATAAGGTAATGAATTTTCAAAATAAAAATATCTAGATGAGATCTTACAGATTTCCCCATACACATGACCTTGCCCTTTGGCCACATCTGTTGGATGTGCCCTCAGCCTATATGGTTATCCAATTCTCTTTCTCATATCAGAAACTACAATCAAATATTATTATTTGGTTGGCCAGGCATGATGGCTCACGCCTGTAATCCCAGCACTTTGGGAATCCAAGGCAGGAGGATCACCTGAGGTCAGGAGTTCGAAACCAGCCTGGGCAACATGGCGATACTCTGTCTCTACTAAAAATATAAAAATTAGCGGGCTGTATTGGCAGGTGCCTATAATCCCAGCTACTTGTGGGGCTGAGGCAGGAGAATCGCTTGAACCCAGGAGGCGGAGGTTGCAGTGAGCCAAGATTGCACTATGGTACTCCAGCCTGGGCAACAGATCAAGACTCCATCTCAAATATATATATATACACACACACACATACATACATACATATAATTATTATTGTTATTTGGGAACCTTTCCCTAATAAGAGTAAGAGTATTTGGGGTGAGGGGAGGAACAATAGATGGACTATATTCTGTCTTATGAATTGGTAAGAAGGAAAGGAAGGGTGATATGCTTTGGATGTTTGTCCTATCCAAATCGCATAGTGAAATTTGACCTCCAGTATTGAAGAGGCAGCCCAGGTGTTGGATTGTGGAGGTGCATCCTTCATGAATGCTTGGTGCCCTCCTCGTAGTAACGAGTGAGTTCTTGCTCTGAGTTCACGCGAGAGCTGTTTGTTTAAAAGAATATGGACTGGCTCGTGTTTATAATCCTAGCATTTTGGGAGGCTGAGATGGGAGAATGGCTTGAGCCCAGGAGTTTGAGGCTGCAGTGAGCTCTGATTGCGCCACTGCACTCCAGCAGAGGCAACATGGTACGACCCTGTCTAAAAAAGAAAAAAAATATATGTCACCTTCCCCCTGCCTTTTTTGCTCCCGCTCTTCCCATGTGACCCTGCCTTCTCCTCGTTGTCCACCATGACTGTAAGCTCCCTGGGGCCTCACCAGAATCCAAGCAAATGTTGGTGCCATGCTTATACAGCCTGCAGAACCATAAACCAAAATGTACCTCTTTTATTTATAAATCACCCAGCCTCAGGTATTCCTTTATGGCAACACAGACGGACTAACTCAGAGGGAATATGGACATGGTCAATTTCCATCAGTAATCGAATAGAAAATACTAATTTTTTAAAGTAAATTCGAGGGTTAAATGTTCATTTTATTTTATTTTATTATTTTATTTCATTTATTTATTTATTTATTTTTGAGGCAGAGTTTCACTCCTGTCTCCCAGGCCAGAGTGCAATGGTGCAATCTTGGCTCACTGTAACCTCCGCCTCCTGGATGCAAGTAATTCTCCTGCCTGAGCCTCCTGAGTAGCTGGGATTACAGACACACAACCACGCCCAGCTAACTTTTGTATTTTTAGTAGAGATGGGGTTTCACCATGTTGGCCAGGCTGGTCTCAAACTCCTGACCTCAGGTGATCTGCCTGCCTCAGCCTCCCAAAGGGCTGGGATTACAGGGGTGAGCCACCACGCCCAGCATCCTTTTTATTTTTATTTTTTAAAAAAAGCTACATTTGGTCTCAATCCACCAAATGAATGTAATTTTCTTGGGATTTATCTTAGGCTACTCACTACCCTATCTTGATTCATTCATGGTTAAGAACTTCCAAAATCTGCCCTGTGTCCTTTGGATTTTTTTTTTTTTTTTTTTTTTTTTGAGACGGAGTTTCACTCTTGTTACCCAGGCTGGAGTGCAATGGCGCGATCTCGGCTCACCGCAACCTCCGCCTCCTGGGTTCAAGCAATTCTCTTGCCTCAGCCTCCTGAGTAGCTGGGACTACAGGCACGTGCCACCATGCCCAGCTAATTTTTGTATTTTTAGTAGAGACGGGGTTTCACCATGTTGACCAGGATGGTCTCGATCTCTTGACCTCGTGATCCACCTGCCTCGGCCTCCCAAAGTGCTGGGATTACAGGCGTGAGCCACCGCGCCTGGCCATTCCTTTGGAATTTTTATGTAACCAAAGAAATAAGCATTAATACTAACATACATATAGTTACATGATGATTATGAAAAGTAGAAAAATGAGACAATGACTTGTACAGTTGTTAACATGATTGTTAAATTCTCCAGTCCCACCCCATCACATTCCTATGTTAAAAATCTTTGGAGGGGACTATTGTACTTGATCCATGCATTAAAAAGTCTACTTGTTTGTACATAGTTCAGAATTGTAATAGACATGATTCTGCAAATGATCTGAATGTAGCTGCAGAACTCTTTAGGGCTGTATCACACATTGCTGCTTATTTCTTGGGTTAAGTAAAATTTCCAGCTGACACATGGTAGTTTTTAGAGGTACTTAACCTTGAAGGAGTCAGGATAGCAACTGGCTCACACATGCCTTGCAGCTCTTCTGATTGTGAGAAGACGGCTTTTTTCCCCTAACTGCTAAACGTCATGACCTTCATCAATCAGCCTCATACCTGATCCTTCAGCCAAGGAACAGCAGATCCTTAAGCAGGTTTTTTTCTTGTTTTTTTTTCCTGGAATGTTCCTACCAAAAGATCAAAGCCATGCTCAGAAAAATGTCTGCCTAATATCTACACTTTTTTTTCTTTTTTTGAGGCAGAGTCTTGTTCTGTCACCCAGGCTGGAGTGCAGTGGTGTAATCTCAGCTTACTGCAGACTGCAACTCCCAGCCTGGGCTCCAGCAATCCTCCTGTCTCAGCCTCCCTAGTAGCTGGGACTACTCTTGGCCTCAAGGAATCCTCCTGCCCCAGCCTCCCAAAGTGCTGAAATTACACAGATAAGTCACTGCACCCAGCCAACAATTGCTATTTATTAATATAGTTATACAGATCCTCAGTAAATTTCAAGTGAGAATAGAGTTTCTAAATTAGAGCAGAACACTTAAAATATTGGAGAGTTTGGGGTTTGGGGATGTATAATGGAAGAAATTCCCTTTGATAAGTAGAGACAAAAACCCAATTCTTTTTTCTGAGACGGAATCTCGCTGTTGCCAGGCTGGAGTGCAATGGCATGATCTTGGCTCACTGCAACCTCTGCCTCCCAGGTTCAAGCGATTCTTCTGCCTCAGCCTCCCGAGTAGCTGGGACTACAGGCATATACTACCATGCCCAGCTAATTTTTGTATTTTTAGTAGAGATGGGGTTCCACCATGTTGGCTAGGATGATCTCAATCTCTTGACCTCATGATCTGCCCGCCTCAGCCTCCCGAAGTGCTGGGATTACAGGCGTGAGCCACCGTGCCTGGCCTTTTTTTTTTTTTTTTTTTTTAACATAATGTCTTGCTCTGTCACCCATGCTGGAGTGCAGTGGCATACTCATGGCTCATGGCACCCTCGACTCCTGGGGTCAAGTAATCCTCCTGCCTCAACCTCCTGAGTAGCTGGGACCACAGACCTATGTCACCATGCCTGGTTAATTTTTTAATTTTTTTTTTTTTATTATACTTTAAGTTCTGGGGTACATGTGCAAGTTGTGCAGGATGGTTACATAGGTATACACACACCATAGTGGTTTGCTGCATCTATCCCTCCATCACCTATATTAGGTATTTCTCCTAATGTTAACCCTCCCCAATCCCCCACCCCCTGCTATCCCTCCTCTAGCCTCCCCACCCCCCAACAGGCTCCAGTGTGTGATGTTCCCCTCCATGTATCCACATGTTCTCATTGTTCAACACGCACTTATGAGTGAGAACATGCAGTGTTTGGTTTTCTGTTCTTGTGTCAGTTTGCTGAGAATGATGGTTTTCAGCTTCATCCATGTCCCTGCAAAAGACATGAACTCATTTTTTATGGCCTCATAGTATTCCATGGTGTATATGTGCCACATTTTCTTTATCCAGTCTGTCATTGATGGGCATTTGGGTTGGTTCCAGGTCTTTGCTATTGTCAACAGTGCCACAATGAACATATGTATGCATGTGTCTTTATAACAGAACAATTTATAATCCTTTGGGTATATACCCAGTAATGAGATTGCTGGGTCAAATGGTATTTCTAGTTTAATTGCCACACAGTCTTCCACAATGGTTGAACTAATTTACACTCCCACCAACGGTGTAAAGGCATTCCTATTTCTCCACATCCTCTCCAGCATCTGTTGTCTCCAGATTTTTTAATGATTGCCATTCTAACTGGCATGAGATGGTATCTCAATGTGGTTTTAATTTGCATTTCTCTAATGACCAGTGACGATGAGCATTTTTTCATATGTTTGTTGGCTGCATAAGTGTCTTCTTTTGAAAAGTGTCTGTTCTTATCCTTTGCCCACTTTTTGATGGGGTTGTTTTTTTTCTCATAAATTTGTTTCTTTGTAGATTCTGGATATTAGCCCTTTGTCAGATGGGTAGATTGCAAAATTTTTTTCCCATTCTGTTGGTTGCCAGTTCACTCTAATGATTGTATCTTTTGCTGTGCAGAAGCTCTGGAGTTTAATTAGATCCCATTTGTCTATTTTGGCTTTTGTTGCCATTGCTTTTGGTGTTTTAGTCATGAAGTCCTTACCTATGCCTATGTCCTGAATGGTATTGCATAGGTTTTCTTCTAGAGTTTTTATGGTGTTAGATCTTATGTTTAAATCTTTAATCCATCTGGAGTTAATTTTTGTATAAGGTGTAAGGAAGGGGACCAGTTTCACCTTTCCACACATGGCTAGATGGTTTTCCCAACACCATTTATTAAACAGGAAATCCTTTCCCCATTGCTTGTTTTTTGTCAGGTATATCAAAGATCAGATGGCTGTAGATGTGTGGCATTAATTCCGAGGGCTCTGTTCTGTTCCATTAGTCTATATCTCTGTTTTGGAACCAGTACCATGCTGCTTTGATTACTGTAGCCTCATAGTATAGTTTGAAGTCAGGTAGCATGACACCTCCAGCTTTGTTCTTTTTGCTTAGGATTGACTTGGCTATGCAAGCTCTTTTTTGGTTCCATATGAAGTTTAAGGTGGTTTTCTCCAGTTCTGTGAAAAAGGTCAATGGTAGCTTGACGGGGATAGCATTGAATCTATAAATTACTTTGGGCAGTATGGCCATTTTCACGATATTGATTCTTCCTAACCATGAGCACGGCATATTTTTCCACCTGTTTGTGTCCTCTCTTATTTCCTTGAGCAGTGATTTGTAGTTCTCCTTGAAGAGGTCCTTCATGTCCCTTGTTAGTTGTATTCCTAGGTATTTTATTCTCTTTGTAGCAATTGTGAATGGGAGTTTGCTCATGACTTGGCTCTCTATTTGTCTGTTATTGGTGTATAGGAATGCTTTTGATTTTTGCAGATTGATTTTGTATCCTGAGAACTTGCTGAAGTTGCTTATCAGCTTAAGAATATTTTGGGCTGAGACGATGGGGTCTTCTAAATATACAATCACGTTATATGCAAACAGAGACAATTTTACTTCCTCTTTTCCTAATTTAATACCCATTATTTCTTTTTCTTGCCTGATTACTCTAGCCAAAACTTCCAATACTATGTTGAATAGCAGTGGTGAGAGAGGGCACCCTTGTCTAGTGCCAGTTTTCAAAGGGAATTCTTCCAGTTTTTCTCCATTCAGTATGATATTGGCTGTGGATTTGTCATAAATAGATTTTATTATTTTGAAATACGTTCCATTGATACCTAGTTTATTGAGAGTTTTTAGCATAAAGGGCTGTTGAATTTTGTTGAAGGCTTTCTCTGCATCTATTGAGATAATTATGTGGTTTTTGTCTTTGGTTCTGTTTATGTGATGGATTATGTTTATAGATTTGCATATGTTGAACCACCTGCACACCCGGGATGAAGCCAAATTGATCGTGATGGATAAGCTTTTTATGTGCTGTTGGATTCGCTTTGCCAGTATTTTATTTAAGATTTTCGCATCAGTGTTCATCATGAATAGTGGCCTGAAATTTTCTTTTTTAGTTGTGTCTCTGCCAGGATTTGGAATCAGGATGATGTTGGTCTCATAAAATGAGTTAGGGAGAATTCCTTCTTTGTATATTGTTTGGAATAGTTTCAGAAGGAATCATACCAGCTCCTATTTGTACTACTGGTAGAATTTGGCTGTGAACCTGTCTGGTCCTGGATTTTTTCTGGTTGGTAGGCTATTAATTGCTGCCTCAACTTCAGACTTTGTGATTGGTCTATTCAGGGATTCAACTTCTTCCTGGTTTAGTCTTGGGAGGGTGTAAGTGTCCAGGAATTTATCCATTTCTTCTAGATTTACTGGTTTATGTGCATAGAGGTGTTTGTAGTAATCTCTGATGTTAGTTTGCATTTCTGTGGAATCAGTGGTGATATCCCCTTTCTCATTTTTATTTCTGTTCAATGCTTCTTTCTTCTTTTTTATTAGTCTGGCTAGCAGTCTATCTATTTTTTTTGATCTTTTCAAAAAACCAGCTCCTGGATTCGTTGATTTTTTTGAAGAGTTTTTTGTTTATATCTCCTTCAGTTCTGCTCTGATCTTAGTTGTTGCTTGTCCTCTGCTAGCTTTTGAATTTGTATGATCTTGCTCCTCTAGTTCTTTTACTTGTGATGATAGGGTGTCAATTTTGTATCTTTCCTTGCTTCTCATGTGGGCATTTATTGCTATAAATTTCCCTCTAGACACTGCTTTAACTGTGTCCCAGAGATTCTGGTACATTGTGTCTTTATTCCCACTGGTTCTGAAGAACATCTTTATTTCTGCCTTCATTTCATTATTTATCCAGTAGTCATTCAGGAGCAGGTTGAATGTAGTCATTCAGGAGCAGTTTCCATGTAGTTGTGTGGTTTTGAGTGAGTTTCTTAATCTTGAGTTCTAATTTGATTGCACTGTGGTCTGAGAGACTGTTTGTTATGATTTCTGCTCCTCTGCATTGCTGAGGAGTGATTTACTTCCAATTATGTGGTCAATTTTAGAGTAAGTGTGATGTGGTGCTGAGAAGAATGCATATTCTGTGGATTTGGGATGGAGAGTTCTGTAGATGTCTATTAGGTCTGCTTGGTCCAGATCTGAGTTCAAGTCCTGAATATCCTTGTTAATTTTCTGTCTCATCGATCTGTCTAATATTGACAATGGAGTGTTAAAGTCTCCCACTATTATTGTTTGGGAGTCTAAGTCTCTTTGTAGGTCTTTAAGAACTTGCTTTATGTATCTGGGTGCTCCTGTATTGGATGCATATATATTTAGGATCGTTAGCTCTTTTTGTTGCAATGATCCCTTTACCATCATGTAATGACATTCTTTGTCTCTTTTGATCTTTGTTGGTTTAAAGTATGTTTTATCAGAGACTAGGATTGCAAACTCTGCTTTTTTTTCTCTCCATTTGCTTGGTAAATCTTCCTCCATCCCTTTATTTTGAGTCTATGTGTGTCTTTGCACGTGAGATGGGTCTCCTGAATACAGCCCACCGATGGATCTTGACTGTTTATTCAATTTGCCAGTTTGCATCTTTTGACTGGGGCATTTAGCCCATTTACATTTAGGGTTAATATTGTTATGTGTGAATTTGATCCTGCCATTTTGATACTAGCTGGTGGTTTTGCCATAGTTTCTTCATTGTGTCGATGCTCTTTACCATTTGTTATGTTTTTGCAGTGGCTGGTACTGGTTGTTCCTTTCCATGTTTAGTGCTTCCTTTAGGAGCTCTTGTAAGGCAGGCCTGGTGGTGACGAAATCTCTCAGCAATTGCTTGTCTGTAAAGGATTTTATTTCTCCTTCACTTGTGAAACTTAATTTGGCTGGATATGAAATTCTGGGTTGAAAGTTCTTTTCTTTAAGGATGTTGAATATTGGCCCCCACTCTTTTTTGGCTTGTAGGGTTTCTGCCAAGAGATACTCTGTGAGTCTGATGGGCTTCCCTTTGTGGGTGACCCAACCTTTCTCTCTGGTTGCCCTTAGCATTTTTTCCTTCATTTCAACCCTGGTGAATCTGACAATTATGTGCCTTGGGGTTGCTCTTCTTGAGGAATATCTTTGTGGTGTTCTCTGTATTTCTTGAATTTGAATGTTGGCCTGCCTTGCTAGGTTGGGAAAGTTCTCCTGGATAATATTCTGAAGAGAGTTTTCCAGTTTGGATTCATTCTCCCTGTCACATTCAGGTACACCTATCAAACTTAGATTAGGTCTCTTCACCTAATCCCATATTTCTTGGAGGTTTTGTTCATTTCTTTTTACTCTTTTTTCCTTGAATCTTGCCTTCTGATTTTATTTCATTGAGTTGATCTTCTATTTCTGATATCCTTTCTTCTGCTTCATTGATTCAGCTATTGAAACGTGTGTATGCTTTGCAAAGTTCTTGTGGTGTGTTTTTCAGCTCTATCCAATCGTTTATGTTCTTTCTCTAAGCTGGTTATTCTAGTTAGCATTTCATCTAACCTTTTTTCAAGATTCTTAGTTTCTTTGCATTGGGTTAGAATGTGTTCCTTTAGCTCAGAGAAGTTTGTAATTACCCACCTTCTGAAGCCTGCTTCTGTCAATTCGTCAAATTCAATCTCCATCCAGTTTTGTTCTCTTGCTGGTGAGGAGTTGTGATCCCTTGGAGGAGGAGAAGTGTTTTGGTTTTTGGTGATTTCAGCCTTTTTGCACTGGTTTCTTCCCATCTTCATGGTTTTATCTATCTTTGGTCTTTGAAGTTGGTGACTTTTGGATCGGGTCTCTGAGTGGACGTCCTTTCTATTAATGTTGAAGCTGCTTCTTTCTGTTTTCTAGTTTTCCTTCTAGCAGTCAGGCCCCTCTGCTGCAGGACTGCTGGAGGTCCCCTCTAGACCCTGTTTGCCTAGAAATCACCCACGGGGGCTGCAGAACAGCAAGGATTGCTGCCTGTTCCTTCCTCTGGTAACTTCATCCCAGAAGGATACCCACTAGATGTCAGCCAGAGCTCTCCTTTATGAGGTGCCTTTTTGGATATATGGGAGTCAGGGAGCCATGTGAGGAAGCCATTTGTCCCTTGTCAGAGCTCAAGTGCTGTGCTGGGAGCTCCATTTCTTCCTTCAGAGCTGCTGAGCAGGGACATTTAAGTCTGCTGCCATGGAGCTCACAACCACCCCTTTTCCCAGGTGCTCTGTCCTAGGAAGGTGGGGCTTTATTTATAAGCCCTTGACAGGCTGCTGCCTTTTTTCAGATACCCTGCCCAGCAAGGAGGACATCTAGTTACAGTCTGCCTGTGGAGGCATTGCTGAGCTGCTGTGGCTCTGCCCAGTTGCTGTGTAAACTTCCTTGCGATTTTGTTTACACAGGCAAGGTTAGAACTGCCTCAGTAATGGCAGATGCCCCTTCCCCCTACCGAGTTCAACCATCCTGGTTGTGCTGGCTGCGAAAATCTCAAGCCAGTAGGTTTCAGTTTGCTGGTCTTTGTGAGGGTGGGACCCGCCAAGCCAGATCACTTGGCTCCCTGCCTTCAGCCCCATCTTTTCCAGGGGAATGAGCAGTTTTGTCTCGCAGACATTCCAGGTGCTGGTTAAAGCAGCTGCCCAGTTTTGTGCTGGAAACCCACAGTGCTGGTGTTGTTCACACTGGCAGGAATCTCCTGGTCTATGGGCTGTAAAGACTGTGGGAAAAGTGTAGTATCTGAGCTGGAGTACTGGAGTGTCTGGAAAAGTCCCCGATGGCCTCCCTTGGGTAGGAGGGGGGGTCCTCCGCCTCTTGCCCTTCTTGGGTGATGCAGCACCCCACCCTGTCTCGGTTTGCCCTCCTTGGGCTATACCCACTGTCCAACCAGTCCCATTGAGATG
Organism: Alouatta palliata; assembly: GCA_004027835.1. Classification (NCBI taxonomy): domain Eukaryota; kingdom Metazoa; phylum Chordata; class Mammalia; order Primates; family Atelidae; genus Alouatta; species Alouatta palliata. The sequence continues at coordinate 38,165 of PVKV010017269.1, forward strand.
AACCTGGTACCTCGGTTGGAAATGCAGAGGTCACTCACCTTCTGTGTTGCTCTCACTGGGAGCTGTGCCCTTCCTGATGACTACAGCCATTGCCTCATCCCCTGTCTCAGCCTCTCGACAGGCACCATCTTCATTGTGCATGGGGACACTCGGCTTAGAATTGTTACATAATTACATCTTCTCCTATTCTCTAATGGTTTAATATTTTCCTCTATTGTATTTCTTTATTTTTCTTTTTTTATTCTATCTTGAGTGTAACTGATTTGTTTTTGATATTGTATTTCTTTAAATATCAAGGGCTACCCCACAGCATGATTATATAACCTTGCACACAAGTTTTATGTCTAGCACAGAACTGCAGCCCGTAGGAAGTGCTCAGCAATGAATCCTCATAGAATTAGTAAATCAAAAATGGACTAGATGCACATATGGCAGTACAGCTAGACACACCGGATCTGCAGAAGGATGGCTGGTCTATTATTCAGGAAAAAAGGTTTTGTTTTGTTTTGTTTTGAGATGGAGTCTCGCTCTGTCGCCCAGGCTGGAATGCAGTGGTGCGATCTTGGCTCAGTGCAACCTCTGCCTCTGCGTTCAAGTGATTCTCCTGCCTCAGCCTCCCAAGTAGGTGGGACTACAGGTGTGAGCCACTACGCCCGGATAATTTTTTGTATTTTTAGTAGAGACAGGGTTTCACCGTGTTAGCAAGGATGGTCTCGATCTCCTGACATCGTGATCTGCCTGCCTTGGCCTCTCAAAATGCTGGGATTACAGGCCACTGTGCCTGACCTTTTTTCTTTTTTTTTAAGATAGGGTCTTGCTCTGTCACCCAGGCTGGAGAGCAGTGGCACTATCTTGGCTCACTGCAGCTTCAACCTTCCAGTATCAAGAGATTCTCCTGCTTCAGCCTCCCAAGTAGCTGGGACTACAGGAACGTGCCAGGATACCTGGCTAATTTTTGTTTATTTTTATATAAACGGGGTCTTGCAATGTTGCCCAAGCTGGTCTCCAACTCCTCGGCTCAAGCGATCCTCCCACTTCAGCTTCCCGAAGTGCTGAGATTAAGCAGGAGCCACCACATCTGGCCAAAAAAGCATTTTTTATTTGAGCGCCTTCTATCTATTTGAGCTATGTTGAAGGAGAAAGGAATAAAAGATGAGAGTAAGCTACAGTCTCTGCTCCCTAAGGTGTATCGTCTATCGGGGGAGCAGAACCATAAATTAATAATTGTAGTGCAATGTGATAAATGCAATAATTAAAATAGCTATGACATTCTATAGTGGGGACAGAAGTCAGAGCTGCTATGATGGCTCATAGAGTAGACTTCACAGAACACTTGATTTGGGTCTTGAAGGACGTGTAGAAGTTTGCCAATTGTAATTAAAAGGCCAGGCATAGTAGCTCACACCTATAATCCCAGCACTTGGGCACTTTGGGAGGCTGATGCTGGAAGATCACTTGAGCCCAGGATTTCAAGACCAGCCTGGGCAACATAGTGGACCCCATTTCTATTATTTACAAATTTAATGTTTTTAAATGTAATTTTCATAAAAGGTTGTTTAGACTGGGCACAGTGACTCATGTCTGTAATCCCAGCACTTTGGGAGGCCATGGTGGGTGGATCACCTGAGGTCAGGAGTTTGAGACCAGCCTGGCCAACATGGTGAAACCCCACCTCTACTAAAATACAAAACTTAGCCGGGTGTGGTAGCACACCCCTGTAATCCCAGCGACTCAGGAGGCTGAGGCAGGAGAATCACTTGAACCTGGGAGGCGGAAATTGCCGTGAGCTGAGATCAAGCCACTGCATTCCAGCCTGGGTGACAGAGCAAGACTCTGTCTAAAAAATAAAAACAAAAGTTGTTTACTCTAGAAGTTATTATTTACTCCATCTATGGATGTCAGCCCATCTGGCCAGTCATTTTCATGCTGGACCAAGAGCTGGGAGACACCTTGGGCAAGGCTCCCCTTACTCTAGTGGAATATCCTTGCAGCACTAATGCCCTGTGATTTGCACGTGACCTACAATCTTAGTTTCAATGTAGCATCATCCAAAGTAATTAAAAATACTTTACCCAGAAATTGATATTAAATTCCCTTCTCTGTACCCAATTTTAAAAAAAAGAGCCTTATTAGATCTAAAATAAGCCTTAATTAGAAACAGCCAATTTCAGAATCAATAAACTCTTCTTAATCCCTCCAACGGAAAAAGAGAGAGGCTCCTCTGTGTCTTCCCTAAAAAGTCAGTATTTATACAAAGCCTCAGGTTGCTGGCTTCGGAGACACAGAGGTGGCCTGTCCCTCCCCGCAGCTGCCTGCACCCTCTGAGTCCTGCCTGACTTATTTGGCTATAACTAATCTCTGCTCTGGGATTGCTTACATTTTTGGGTTACCCTTTCGCCTGGAATGCATCTCCATGTTCTCATTAGAGCTGTCTTCCCAGCCCCAGCCCTTGCTCTCCTTTTGTTGCTGTTACTTTCTGTCCTGCCATAAGTAATCTTGACTGCTCCCAGAATTCAGCCAAGTCCTGGTGTGTTCCCTATCACTCTGACACTTTCTGCTCCCACACAGGCCAGGCTGAGGCCCCAGGACGCTTCCCTCCCTCTCTCCTCTGTCTCCACAGCCAGGCAGCTTGAGTATTTACAGTAGGATTTTTAAAATTAATTTTTAAAATTAGAAAATATATTGTATGCTTTTTATAGAAAACTGTAAAGGAAAATATTTAGAAAACCCTTGTAATCTACCACCCAGAGTCAAACAGTTTTTTGGCATAATACTATTTAAAAATATGTTTTGCTGCCCTCAATGGCTCATGCCTATAATCCTAGCACTTTGGGAGGCTTAGGTGGGAGGATCACTTGAGCCCAGGGGTTCAGGACCAGCCTGGGCAACATGGCAAGACCCTGTCTCTACAAAAGACAAAACAAAAAATCAAACAAAAAAAAGTATATTTCATTGTACGTTTCACTACGAAAGTAATATATCCTTTTCATTATATATTTCACTGTGTGTTTCATTACAAAAGTTATATATTAAATACTGAATGCTGGCTCTGTTTAATATTTCATTTTATGTTTCATTGCAAAAGTGATGTATCCTTGGACATGATGTGATGTGAATGGCATTTCACTTCTGTGGTCTTTCTCCTCCAAATTCGTTACTCAAGTCTAATTTTGAGAAAAACAGAAGACAAATCCAAATTGAGGGACATTTTACAAAATACCTGACCAGTACTCACAATGGGACATGACCCCTAAACATAATGTGGTATCCTGGATGGGATTCTGGAACAGAGAAAGGACATTAGAAAAACACTTGAGAAACCCCATTAAAGTATGAACATTAGTTAATAATAATGTATCAGTGTTGGTTCACTACTTGTGACAAATGTAAGATGTGAACAATCAAGGCAACTGGATACCATATGGGAACTCCAGTATCTTTGTAACTTTTCTGTAAATCTGTAACTATTCTTAAATACAAAGCTTACTTTTTTAAAAAAAAGTACTATGGCTGGGTGTGGTGACTCATGCCTGCAATCCCAGCACTTTGGGAGGCTGAGGTGGGAAGACTGCTTGAGGACAGAGGTTTCAGATTAATCTGGGCAACATAGCGAGACCCCGTCTCTATAAAAAGTAACAACATTTGCCAGGCATGGTGGCTGTAGTCCCAGCTACTTGGAAGGCTGAGGTGGAAAGATGGCTTGAGCCCAGGAAGTGGAGGTTGCAGTGAACCATGAGCACACCACTGCACTCCAGCCTGGGTGACAGAACAAAACCCTCTCTCTAAAAAAAGATAAAATAAAAAATAAAAAATTAATAAAACAAAAATTAAAAAGTACTACATTATTGTTGGGGGCAAAATGCAAACAATACAAAGCATATAAAATAAAAGGCAAACAGAGCTCTGCTTCTGTCTCCTCCGTCTCTGTTGGCGCCAGACTTATTTTCTGGGAAAGTTTCCCCTTTATTGCATAGTTAAGCTTATGCAAAGACAGTTTTGAATGCTGGCTTTTGTTGTTGTTGTTTAATGTTACAGCATAAGCATTTTCCTATGTCCTAAAGCACTCTGCTTAAAGACAATTTTATAGGTTGTATAATATTCATTGCACTATTTTCTTGTCTAAATTAGCTGTGATTCAGCCCTTATGTTTCCATGAGGTTTGCTTTCATTACCTATGTCTTAGAGGGTTTCCTCCTGCAAAGAACTGCCCCGTTTTTCTCCAAGGCAACAGGGAAGTCAGCAAAATCTTCATCTGTGCTCTCCTGGGGCCTCCACAAAACTTCAGTCAAATGTATTTCAGCAGAGTTCAAGTTTAAAGTCTTCCTTCTTTTGACTTCTTCCTTTGTCTTTATTGCTCACAATAAAGGGACTTATTCATTAGGGATACCCAGGTGCTGTCATTGCTGATGGCTAAAAGGTGTAATGTTGAATGTTGATGTACTGGATAGAATAGTGCCCCCCACAACCCCGCCTCAAAGCCGTATTCATCCAGAACCTCAGAATGCAACATTACTTCACATTAGAGCCTTTGCATATGTAACTTGATAAAATGAAGCCACACTGGATTCGGGTAGGCCCTAAATTCAGTGACTGGTGTCCTTATAAGAAGGCCATGTAGGCCGGGTGCAGTGGCTCATGCCTGTAATCCCAGCACTTTGGGAGGCTGAGGCAGGCAGATCACTGGAGGTCAGGAGTTTGAGACTAGCCTGACCAACATGGAGAAACCTCATTTCCACTAAAAATACAAAATTAGCCAGGAGAGGCAGCGCATGCCTGTAATCCTAGCTACTCAGAAGGCTGAGGAAGAAGAATCGCTTGAACCCAGGAGGCAGAGGTTGCAGTGAGCTGAGATCACGCCATTGCACACTCCAGCCTGGGCAACAATAGAAAGTCTGTCTCAAAATAAAAAGGCCATGTGAAGACAGAAACATACACACAAATGGAGATGGAGAAGATGGAGAAAGAGATTGGAGTGATGCATTTGTCCACAAGCCAAGGAAAGCCAAGGATGGTGGCCACTGCCAGAAGAGAGGCATGGAACAGATTCTCCCTTACACCCCTGGTAGGGTTTGGCTGTGTCCCCACCCAAATCTCACTTTGACTTGTAATAATCCCCGTGTGTCAAGGGCAGGGCCTGGGCGGTTTCCCGCCATGTTGTTCTCCTGGTAATGAAAAGTCTCATGAGATCTGATGGTTTTATAAACGGGGGTTCCCCTGCACACATTCTCTTGTCTGCCACTGTGTAAGATGTGACTTTGCTTCGCATTCACCTTCCACCATGATGGTGAGGCCTCCCCAGCCATGTGAAACTGTGACTCCATTAAACTCTTTCTTTTATAAATTACTCAATCTCAGACGTGTCTTTATTAGCAGTGTGAGAACAGAAAGATACAGGCCCCCTAAGAAGGAACCAACCCTGCTAACACCTTGACTTTCAATTTCTAGACTCCAGAATTGCAAGAGAATACATTTCTATTGTTTTAAGCCACTTTCTTTGTAATTTCATTTTCATTGGTTTAAAACAGGGTCTCACTCTGTTGCCCAGGCTGGAATGCAATGGTGCAATTATAGCTCACTGCACCTTCCTGGGCTCCAGGGAATCCTCCCATCTCTTAGCCTTCTGAGTAGCTGGAACTACAGGTAGGTGCTATCATGCCCAGCTCTTTGTAAAATTTTTTGTTGGGTTGGGATCTGGCTAGGTTGTCCAGGCTAGTCTCAAACTCCTGGCCTCAAGTGATTCTCCTGCCTCTGCCTCCCAAAGTACTAGGATTATAGTGGCGAGCCATCATACCCAGCCCCTTTGTGATATTTCATTATGGCAGCCCTTGCAAACTAAATACAATGGGCTGTGGCCTCAGAGGGACCTGGGTCTGAGCACAGCTCTGGCACTTGTGTGGAACAGGGCAGTGGTTCTGGCCGCCAGAGTCAGCAGACATCTGAGAGGATTCACAGAGACCACACGCAAAGCCGTGAGCAAAGGGCTAAGCAGTGTGCCAGTGTATGGGGTCATGTGCTTCTCCTTGACCTCCCCACCTGCGGGCCATTCCTTTCCGGTCAGACAGAGAAAGGACCGCAAAGATCCACTTCCTGAAGCTTTTAACTGCATGCATATTCTTTCTAGGACAGTTAAGTTGTTTGCTAGAATATGCCTTGACACAAACTCCAGGTTGAAAATATGTTAACTTTAAAGCTTTGGCTACGACAAAGTAAATTACTTGACTGCTTCATTTAGTCCTAAATTATTTGTAGTGGATTTGCTTTGGGAATACACACATGCTCACACATAAGTACACGTGTGCATGCGTGCGCACGCACACACACACACACACACACACACACAGCCTTAACAGCAATTACTGTATTTTCCAATTAATGGAAATGCTAAAATTAGCATGTATTAGCTTCATAATAAAAACAATTTTATTCTGGGTACAGTGGCTCATGCCTGTAATGCCAACACCTTGGGAGGCTGAGACAGAATAACAACTAGAGGACAGGGGTTCGAGACCAACCTGGGCAATGTAGCGAGACCCTGTCTCTACAAAAAATTAAAAATTAGCTGGATGTGGTGGCAGGGACCTGTAGTCCTTACTACACAGGAGGCTGAGGCAGGAGAAATGCTTGAGCCCAGGAGTCCAAGGCCACAGTGAGCTGTGGTTGTGCCACTGCACTCTAGCCTGGGTGACAGAGTAAAACCCTGTTTCTAAAAAAAAAAAAAAAAAATATATATATCTATATATATATATATATATATATATATATAGATATATATATATATCTATATATATATATATACAAGTGCAGTGGCTCACACCTGTAATCCCAGCACTTTGGGAGACTGAGGTGGGTGGATCAGCTGAGGTCAGGAGTTCAAGATCAGCCTGACCAATGTGGAGAAACCCTGTCTCTACTAAATATACAAAAAATTAGCTAGGCGTGGTGGCTCATGCCTGTAATCCCAGCTGCTCGGGAGGCTGAGGCAGGAGAATTGCTTGAACCCAGGAGGCGGAGGTTGTGGTGAGCCGAGATTGTGCCATTACACTGGACAACAAGAGTGAAACTCTGTCTAAAAAAAAAAAAAAATATATATATATATATATATATATACACACACACATACACTCACATATATGTGTATATATGTACATGTGTGTATGTATGGTGTGTATATATATATATACATGTATATTGTATATCCTCTTTCTTTTACAGGGGATGCTATGTCTGCCAATGATTGTGGATGGAGAGATTCCCTGTAGGTAAGAGGCTCAGGCTGGGGAGGAAAATGTAAGTAGGATGTTGGCAATAACTTTTCATGTGTGAGACCTGGGAACTTCTCAGGTCCAAGAAATAATTGTCTTTAAGGTGCTATGGGGTGCCATGAGGTCCTGAGGCAAATGTGTAGAGAGGGTTGTTGAATTCCCCTTGTGAAGGTGGGGTGGGGGTAGTGTGAGACAGCAGGGTTGAACTGAGTTTAGTGACTCGGTATGACAATGGGGCCAGAATGGCAGAGGAAAATACTTCTCAGTCTTTTCTTGCCCTGTTGTGAATGAGAACTAGGAAGGAAGATGAGGTCTGTGGGCACAGGGGAAAGCCTCTGGGGTTTGCCACAAGAAAGCAGACCACACCTGTCCACAGCCTCCTTCAGCATCCCCTGGTGGTCCCAACGTCACTTTCTGTATTTGTTATCTCTGATGGCTTAACCTCAAAACTTACTGGCTTAACACAGCAAGACACATTTGTTATCTCAGAGTATCTGCAGGTACTGAATTTGGGATTGAATTAGCAGGATAATTCCGACTTGAGGTCTCTCAGGAGTTTTTGGTCAAGATGTCAGTGAGGGTTGCAATCGTGAAAAATTGGGACTGGAGGAGCCATTTCTAAGGCGGGCCGCTCACATGGCTGGCAGATGTGCTGGCTGCTGGCAGGAGGCCTCAGTTCCTTGCTAGGTGGATGCCTCCATGGGGCTGGCTTTCCCCAGAACAAGAGAGAGTATCCAAGAGAGAGCAAGGCGAATACTTTTATGACCTAGTTTCAGAGTCACACACACACACAGAGTACATTTCCACAGTGTCTTATTGGTTACACAGGCTGACCCTATTCAATGGGAGAGGGGGCTGCACACACACACACACACACACACACACACAACCAAAAGGTGAGAGGGTCTCCTTGGAGGGTGCCATCTTGGAGGCCAGCTGCCACTGTCCACAGGGCGCCATCTCGGAGGCTGGCTGCCGCATTCTCTATAGAACTAAGCCATGAATCTACCTTCATCATTGGATCCACGGCCGGGACTGAGTGCAGGGAACCCAGCTCTGGAACTGGTAACTTCCCAAACCTGAGCAATAATGTGTTCTTTCTGAATCCTCAAAGTGAAGCATTCAAAATATGCCCAGCCAGGCTCCTGAGGTTTATCCCAATGAGGTTAGAAATCCAAGACAAACCATCACACTCTCCCTGAATTCAACATTTTCCCCCAGTTCTTTTTTAATTTTCATTTTTTACATGGAGTCTTTTGCTCTGTCGCCCAGACTGGAGTGCAGTGGCATGATCTTGACTCACTGCAACCTCTACCTCCCAAGTTTAAGCGATTCTCCTGCCTCAACCTCCCTAGTAGTTGGGACTACAGGCACCTGCCACTACACCCAGCTAATTTTTGTTTCTTTTTGAGACGGAGTTTTGCTCTTGTTGCCCATACTGGAGTGCAGTGGTGCGATCTCGGCTCACTGCAACCTCCTTCTCCTGGGTTCAAGTGATTCTCCTGCCTCAGCCTCTCGGTTTCACCATGTTAGTCAGGCTGGTCTGGAACTCCTGACCTCAGGTGATCTGCCTGCGTTGGCCTCCCAAAGTAATGGGATTACAGGTATGAGCCACTGCGCCTGGCCACCCTCAACTATTTTTAATCATTTTTCCCTTTTGATAGAAACTTTACATACTATGCCATGCACAAATCTTAGGTATACATCTGCCCAGTTTTGAATAATGCCTTACACCTGTGTAACTTAAATCCCTTCAGAAATATAGAAAGTTTCCTCTGCTCCTTCCCAGTGAACCCCCAGACCTTGCCACATACTCTCACATACTGAGGCAACCACTATTCTAGCATCTTCCACTGTAGAGTTTTACATGCTCTAGAATCTCAAAATAATTGATCTTTTGTCTTCCTTCCTTCCTTCTTTCCTTTCTTCCTTTCTTTTTCTTTCCTTCTTTGTTTCTTTCTTTCTTTTTCTCTCTTTCCTTCTTTCTTTCTCTCTTTCTCTCTCTCTCTCTCTCCCTTTCTCTCTCTCTTTCTTTCAATGGAGTCTTGCTTTGTCACCAGGCTGGAGTATGGTGGCTCAATCTCAGCTCACTGCAACCTCTGCCTCCTGGGTTCAAGTGATCGTGCCTCAGCCTCCCAAGTAGCTGGGACTACAAGAATGCGCCACCACGCCCAGCTAATTTTGTATTGTTAGTAGAGATGGAGTTTCACCATGTTGGCCAGGATGGTCTCAATCATCTGACCGTGTGATCCATCTGCCTTGGCCTCCCAAAGTGCTGGGATCACAGGCGTGAGCCACCACGCCTGGCCTGTCTTATTTCTTTTTTAATCAGCATGTTGATTCATCCATGTTGTCATGCACCCCTCATTTGTTTCCTCTAACTTGCTATTTTTTTTTTTAATTTTGAGCCTAGAGAAGAACTTAAAGATAGTACCGTGAAGCCCCCTGGACCCTTGACCTAGACCTTTACATCGTTAACATTCTGCCATGCTGGCTTTCATTCTCCTCTTCTTTTTACTGACCTACTTGTAAGTTGCACATATCAAGATACTTAATCGCTAAACACTTCAGTATGTGTGCTAGCAGCAGAGACATTCTCCCACATGACCGCAGCACCATTATCATGCCCAAGATGCTTGATATTTATACAATACTGTTACCCAACATAGAGCCCATGTTCAATTTCTCTCCTAATCTTTTTTTTTTTTTTTTT
>PVKV010017270.1:0-48184 GCA_004027835.1 Alouatta palliata
TTTTTTTGAGACGGAGTTTCGCTCTTGTTACCCAGGCTGGAGTGCAATGGCGCGATCTCGGCTCACCGCAACCTCCGCCTCCTGGGTTCAAGCAATTCTCCTGCCTCAGCCTCCCGAGTAGCTGGGACTACAGGCACGTGCCACCATGCCCACCTAATTGTTGTATTTTTAGTAGAGACGGGGTTTCACAATGTTGACCAGGATGGTCTCAATCTCTTGACCTCGTGATCCACCCGCTTCGGCCTCCCAAAGTGCTGGGATTACAGGCGTGAGCCACCGCACCCGGCCATGTTTAAATCTTTAATCCAATGGAGTTAATTTTTGCATAAGGTGTAAGGGAGGGGTTTCTGCTTTCTGCACATGGCTAACCAGTTTTCCCAACACCATTTATTAAACAGGGAAACCTTTCCCCATTGCTTGTTTCTGTCAGGTTTGTCAAAGATCAGATGGTTGTAGATGTGTGGTGTTATTTCTGAGGCCTCTGTTCTATTCAATTGGTCTATATCTCTGTTTTGGTACCAGTACCATGCTGTTTTGAATACTGTATACTTGTAGTATAGTTTGAAGTTGGGTAGCGAGATGCCTCCAGCTTTGCTTTTTTTTTTTTTTTTTTTTTTTTTGCTTAGGATTGTCTTGGCTATGGGAGCTCTTATTTGGTTCCATATGAAGTTCAATGTATTTTTTTCCCGTTCTGTGAAGAAGGTCAATGGTAGTTTGATGGGGATAGCACTGAATCTGTAAATTACTTTGTGCAGTATGGCCATTTTCACGATATTGATTCTTCCTAACCATGACCATGATTTTTCCATCTGTTTGTGTCCTCTCTCATTTTCTTGAGCAGTGGTTCATATTTCTCCTTGAAGAGGTCCTTCATGTCCCTTGTTAGTTATATTCCTAGATACTTATTCTCTTTGTAGCAACTGTGAATGGAAGTTCGCTCATGATTTGTCTCTTTGTCTGATGTTGGTGTATAGGAATGCTTGTGATTTCTGCACATTGATTTTGTATCCTGAGACTTTGCTGAAGTTGCTTATCAGCTTAAGGAGATTTTGGGCTGAGGCAATGGGGTCTTCTAAATATGCAATCATGTCGTCTGCAAACAGACAATTCAACTTCTTCTTTTTCGAATTAAATACCTTTATTTCTTTTTCTTGCCTGATTGCTCTGGCCAGAACTACCAATACTATGTTGAATAGGAGTGGTGAGAGTGCGCATCCTTGTCTAGTGCAAGTTTTCAAAGGGAATGCTTTCAGTTTTTGCCCATTCAGTATGATATTGGCTGTGGATTTGTCATAAATAGCTTTTATTATTTGAAATACATTCCATCAATACCTAGTTTATTGAGAGTTTTTAGCATAAAGAGCTGTTGAATTTTGTCAAAGGTCTTCTCTGCATCTATTGAGATAATCATGTGGTTTTTGTCTTTGATTCTGTTTATGTGAGGAATTACATTTACAGATTTGCATATGTTGAACCAACCTTGCATCCCCAGGATGAAGCCCACTTGATCGTGATGGATAAGCTTTTTGATGTGCTGTTGGATTCAGTTTGCCAGTATTTTATTGAAGATTTTTGTATCAATGTTCATTATGGATATTGGCCTGAAATTTTCTTTTCCAGTTGTGTCTTTGCCAGGTTTTGGTATCAGGATGATATTGGTGTCATAAAATGAGTTAGGGAGGATTCTGTCTTTTTGTATTGTTTGGAATAGTTTCAGAAAGAATGGTACCAGCTCCTCTTTGTACCTCTGGTAGAATTTGGCTGTGAATCAGCCTAGTCTTGAACTTTTTTAGTTGGTAGGCTATTAATTACTGCATCAATTTCAGACCTTGTTATTGGTCTATTCAGGGATTCAACTTCTTCCTGGTTTAGACTTGGGAGAGTGTAAGTGTCCAAGAATTTATCCATTTCTTCTGGATTTACTGGTTTATGTGCATAGAGGTGTTTGTAGTGATCTCTGATGGTCGTTTGTATTTCTTTTTCCTTTTCTTTTCTTTCTTTTTTTTTTTTTTTTTTTTGAGACAGAGTCTCACTCTGTTGCCCAGGCTGGAGTGCAATGGTGCAATCTCAGCTCACTGCAACCTCCACCTCCCAGGTCCAAGCAGTTATTCTCCTGCCTCAGCCTCCCATATAGCTGGGATTATAGGTGTCTGCCACGATGCCTGGCTAATTTTTGTGTTTTTAGTAGAGATGAGGTTTCACCATGTTGGCCAGCCTGGTCTCGAACTCCTGACCTCATGTTATCCACCTGCCTCCGCATCCCAAAAGTGCTGGGATTGCAGGTGTGAGCCACTAAACCTGGCCAGTAGTTTGTATTTCTGAGGAATTGGTGGCAATATTCCCTTTATCATTTTTTATTGCATCTATTTGATTCTTATCTCTTTTCTTTTTTATTGGTCTGGCTAGTGGTCTATTTTGTTGATCTTTTCAAAAAACCAGCTTCCAAATTCATTGATTTTTTGAAATTTTTTGTGTCTCTATCTCCTTCAGTTCTGCTCTGATCTTAGTTATTTCTTTCTTTCTTTTTTTTTTTTTTTTTTTTGAGACGGAGTTTCGCTCTTGTTGCCCAGGCTGGAGTGCAATGGCGCAATCTCGGCTCACTGCAACCTCCGCCTCCTGGGTTCAAGCAATTCTTCTGCCTCAGCCTCCCAAGTAGCTGGGGCTACAGGCACGTGCCACCATGCCCAACTAATTTTTGTATTTTTAGTAGAGACGGGGTTTCACCACGTTGACCAGGATGGTCTCGATCTCTTGACCTCGTGATCCACCCGCCTCGGCCTCCCAAAGTGCTGGGATTACAGGCGTGAGCCACCACGCCCGGCCCTTAGTTATTTCTTGTCTTCTGCTAGCTTTTGAATTTGTTTGATCTTGCTTCTCTAGTTCCTTTAATTTTGATGTTAGGGTGTCAATTTTAGATCTTTCCTCACTTCTCATGCTGGCATTTAGTGCTATAAATTTCCCTCTAGACACTGCTTTAAATATGTCCCAGAGATTCTGGTATATTGTATCTTCATCTCATTGGTTTCAAAGAACATCTTTATTTCTGCCTTCATTTCATTATTTATCCAGTAGTCATTCAAGAGCAAGTTGTTCAGTTTCCATGTAGTTGTACGGTTTTGAGTGAGTTTCTTAATTCTGAGTTCTAATTTGATTGTGCTGTGGTCTAAGAGGCTGGTTGTTATGATTCCTGTTCTTCTGCATTTGCTGAGGAGTGATTTACTTCCAATTATGTGGTCAGTTTTAAAGTAAGGGCAATATGGTGCTGAGAAAAATGTATATTCTGTGGATTTGGGTAGAGAGTTTTGTAGATGTGTATTAGGTCCACTTGGTCCAGATCTGAGTTCAAGTCCTCGATATCCTTCTTAATTTTCTGTCTTATGTATCTGTCGTCAATGTTTGTAAGTCACTAGGAATTTTCTTTATGTATCTGGATGCTCCTGTATTGGGTACATATATATGTAGGATAGTTAGCTCTTCTTCTTGCATTGATCCATTTACCACTATGTAATGCCCTTCTTTGTCTCTTTTGATCTTTGCTGGTTTAAAATATGTTTTATCAGAAACTAGGATTGCAATGCCTGCTTTTTTTTGCTCTCCATTTGCTTGGTAAATCTTCCTCCATCCCTTTATTTTGAGCCTACATGTGTCTTTGCATGTGAGATCAGTTCCTGAATACAGCACACTGATGGCTCTTGACTCTATATTCAATTTGCCAGGCTGTGTCTTTTGATTGGGGCATTTAGCCCATTTATATTTAAGGTTAATATTGTTATGTGTGAGTTTGATCCTGCCATTTTGATACTACCAGGTGATTTTGCCCATTACTCGAAGTAGTTACTTCATTATTTCAATGGTCTTTACCATTTGGTATGTTTTTGCAGTGGCTGATACTGGTTATTCCTTTCCATGTTTAGTGCTTCCTTCAGGAGCTCTTGTAAGTCAGGCCTGGTGGTGATGAAATCTCTCAGCATTTGCTTGTCTATAAAGGTTTTTATTTCTCCTTCACTTACGAAGCTTAGTTTGGCTGGATATGAAATTCTGGGTTGAAAGTTCTTTTCTTTACCGATGTTGAATATTGGCCCCCACTCTCTTCTGGCATGTAGGGTTTCTGCTGAGAGATCTGCTGTGAGTCTAATAGGCTTCCCTTTGTGGGTAACCTGACCTTTTCCTCTGGCTGCCCTTAATGTTTTTTCCTTCATTTCAACCCTGGTGAATCTGATGATTGTGTGCTTTGGGTTTGCTGTTCTTGAGGAATATCTTCGTGGTGTTCTCTGTATTTCCTGGATTTAAATGTTGGCCTGCCTTGCTAGGTTAGGAAAGTTCTCCTGGATAATATCCTGAAGAGAGTTTTTCAACTTGGTTTCATTCTCCCTGTTACATTCAGGTACACTGATCAAATGTAGATTTCATCTTTTCACATAATCCCATATTTCTTGGAGGCTTTGTTCATTTCTTTTCACTCTTTTTTCTCTAATTTTGCCTTCTTGTTTTATTTTATTGAGTTGATCTTCAATCTCTGATATCCTTTCTTCCACTTGATCAATTCAGCTATTGAAACTTGTGTGTTTCACGAAGTTCTCATGCCGTGTTTTCCAGCCCTATCAAGTCATTTACGTTCTTCTCTAAGCTGGTTATTTTAGGTAGCATTTCATGTAACCTTTTTTCAAGGTTCTTAGTTTCTTTGCACTGGGTTAGAACATGCTCCTTTAGCTCAGAGAAGTTTGTTATTACCCACTTCTGAAGCCTGCTTTTGTCAATTCATCAAACTCATTCTTCATCCAGTTCTGTTCCCTTGCTGGTAAGGGGTTGTGATCCCTTGAAGGAGAAGAGACATTTCTGGGTTTTGGTGAATTCAGCCTTTTTGCACTGGTTTCTTCCCATCTTCATGGATTTATCTACCTTTGGTCTTTGAAGTTGGTGATTTTCAGATGGGATCTCTGAGTGGACATCCTTTCTGTTGATGTTGAAGCTATTTCTTTCTGTTTTTTAGTTTTCCTTCTTACAGTCAGGTCCCTCTGTTGCAGGTCCCCTCCAGACACTGCTTGCCTGGGAGTCACCCATGGGGGCTGCAGAACAGCAAGAATTGCTGCCTGTTTCTTCTTCTAGTAGCTTCATCCCAGAAGGGTACCTACCAGATGTCAGCCAGAGCTCTCCTGTATGAGTTGTCTGTTAGGATAAATGGAGGTCAGGGAGCCATCTGAGGAGGCAGTCTGTCCCTTATCAGAGCTCAAGTGCTGTGCTGGGAACTCTGTTACTCCCTTCAGAGCTGCTGGGCAGGGACATTTAAGTTTGCTTCAGCGGAACTCACAACAGTCCCTTTTCCCTGGTGCTCTGTCCTGGGAAGGTGGAACTTTATTTATAAGTCCCTGAGGGGCTGCTGCCTTTTTTCAGAGATGGCCTGCCCAGCAAGAAGGGAGTCTAGTCACAGTTGGCCTGTAGAGGTCTTGCTGAGCTGCCGTGGGCTCTGCCCATCTGCTGTGTAAACTTCCTTGTGATTTTGTTTACACAGGTAATTTTAGAACTGCCTCAGTAATGGCGGATGCCCCTCCCCCCACCAAGCTAAAGCATCCCACATCAAGCTCAAACTGCCATGCTGGCTGTGAAAATCTTAAGCCAGTGGGTTTCAGCTTGCTGGTCTTTTTGGGGATGAAACCTGCCAAGCCAGATCACTGGGCTCTGCCTTCAGCCCCTCTTTTTTCCAGGTAATATGTTGTTCTGTCTCACAGGTGTTCCAGGGGCCAGCTAAAACGGCCGCCCAGTTTTGAGCTAGAAACCTGTATGGCACTGGCAGGAATCTTCTGGTCTGTGGGCTATAAAGACCATGAGAAAAGCACAGTATCTGGGCCGGAGTGCTGGAGTGTCATCTCTGAAGTCCCCGATGACCTCTTTTGGGTGGGAGGGGGAGTCCTCCCTTGCACTTCCCAGGGAAGGCAAAACCCCAGCCTGCCTTGGTTGGCCCTCCTTGGGCTACACCCACTGTCCAACCAGTTCCATTGAGATGAACCTGGTACCTCAGTTAGAAATGCGGAAATCACTCACCTTCTGTGCCACTCTTACTGGGAACTGCACTCCAGAGCTGTTCTTATTTGGCCATCTTGGTGGAAGTCCCCCCTTTTTGTGTTTTAAATGTTCTTGGTATATATTACAGTTGTTTATCAAATGTATCTTTTACAAATATTTCTCCAAGTCTGTTACTTGTCCTGTTATTCTCTTGGTACTAAAGTTCAGCTTATTAATCATTACTTTCATGGATCATGCCCTCTATGTTAAATCTAACAAATCACTGACATACTCAAAGTCATCTAGGTTTTCTTCTCTTTCATCTTCTACTTGTATAGTTTTGCATTTAACACTCAAGTGTATGATCCATTTAGAGTTAACTTTTGCAAAGGATGTGAGGTCTGTGTCAGGATTCATTGTTTTGCCTATGGATGTGCATAGGTATTTCTGGCATATGGATGCTGTTACAGTGCCATTTGTTAAAAAAGACTATCTTTGCTACATTGTATTGTCTTAGCTCTTTCATCAAAGATTAGTTGACTAGATTTATGTGGGTCAATTTCTGGGCTTGCCATTCTGTTCTTTCGATTTTTTATTTATTTGTCTTTTTTAAAAAAAACCAATACTACAGTTTTTGTGTGTTTTTGTTGTTGTTGTTTGTTTGTTTCTTTTTCTTTTCTTTTTTTTTTTTTTTGAGACGGAGTTTTGCTTTTTCACCCAAGCTGGAGTGCAATGGCATGATCTTGACTCACTGCATGCAACTTCCGGCTTCTGGTTTCAAGTGATTCTGCCACCTCAGCCTCCCGAGTAGCTGGGATTACAGGTGCCCACCACCATGCCCAGCTGATTTTTGTATTTTTAGTAGAGACAGGGTTTCACCATGTTGGCCAGGCTGTTCCCGAATTCCTGACCTTGTGATCTGCTCAACTTGGCCTCCCAAAGTGCTAGGATTTCAGGCGTGAGCCACCGTGCCTGGTCTACAGTCTTGATTATTATACCATTATAGTAAGTCTTTCGTTTTTTTTTTTTTTGAGACAGTGTCTCCCTCTGTTGCCCAGGATAGAGTGCAATGGCATGATCTTGGCTCACTGAAACCCCCACTTCCCAGGTTCAAGGGATTCTCTTGCCTCAGTCTCCTGAGTAGCTGAGATTACAGTTCAGACACCACCACACCTGGCTAATTTTTTTTGTATTTTTAGTAGAGATGGGGTTTCACAATGTTGACCATGCTGGTCTCAAAGTCCTGGCCTCAAGTGATTCACCTGCCTTGGCCTTCCACAATGCTGGAATTACAGGTGTGAGCTACAACACCTGGCTATAAGTCTTAAAGTCAGGTTGTGTCAGTCCTCCAGCTTTCTTCTTCTCCTTCAATATTTTGATGGTTGTTCCATGCTTTTAGACTCTTCATTCAAACTTCAGGATCAATTTGCTAATATCCACAAGATAACTTGACAACATTTCTATTGAGATTGCATTGAATCTATAGGTCAAATTGTGAAGAACTGACATCTTGACAATATTGAGTCTCCCTACCCATGAACATGGAATATCTCTCCATATTAAGTCCTTCTTTGACATATTTCATCAGAAGTTCGTAGTTTTCCTCATACAGATCTTATACCTATTTTTGTCATATTTATGCCAAAGTATTTCTGTTTGGGGGGAGCACTAAAAAATACTAACAAAAAATAGTATTTTGTATTAAATTTCATATACTATTTGTTTGTTGCTGCTTTAGGGAAATTATTGACTTTTGTGTGCTAATCTTTTATGGTGCAACCTGGCTATAACCACTTACTGGTTTGAGGAGATTTATTTTATTTTATTTTATTTATTTCAATTCTTTGGGCTTTTCTACATAGTTTTATTTCTTCCTTTTGACTCTAGATACTTTTCATTTTATTTTCTCGTCTTACTGAATTAGATTACTTTTTAATTTTCCCTTTCTTTATTGCATTTTTTGGAACAAGATATGATAAGTACTTCAAATTTTCATACAAGTATCTATTTATCTCAAGGTAAGAAAACAATGTGAATTGTCATAGTTGAATATTCTCTTTCTATTAGAAAGAAGTTGTACATTGTGGTCAAGATATTAAGTCTTCCTCACTGAGAGACTATTCAACAAGATGTCTTTATAACGAGACCCACATTCCAATAACAGTTACTCTGCATGCTAACTGAGACCAAGAATGGAAGAAAAAATAATGCAGACAAAGTAGCCATTAAAATTATACTCACTCCTGTAACTGCAAATATTATTTACTTTTACATTGTGCCTGGCATCATCATAATTATCTATGTGTATTATCTTTCAGAAATGTAGTAAAATAAATTTTATTAACCTCATCTTAAAGATGAAGAAAACTGATGCTCAGAGATTTTTAAGAAACTTGCTTTTTGTTGCATTGATAATGTGTGACCAAATTGAACCAAGATGGTCTAATTGATACCTAGTAGCCTCTGAACAATAGACTATAATCCATGTCCCTTCTCTGAAGCTCAGTTTCTCTACCCTTAAATTTGAAAAATTATTCATTTGACATTTAATGCAAGCTTTTCTCATTGGCCAACCAACCAACAAACCAGGAAAAACAAAAGAAGGCACTAAGATTTATATCAAAGAAGTAGCAGTTGACAGAGAATGTGATTCAGAAATACCATGTTTCTTCATAGCATAGGTGTCTGTACTTATTACAGAAAGTGATCTAAGAAAAACAGGGAACCTGACTCATTGGGACTAAATTTTTTTTTTTAATTTTTTTTTCTCAGTAGAGCTCTTTTGACAGAAACTAACAATTGTTCAAGATTAACATATGATTTGAATATTAATTGCCTTTCCTGGAGAGGTAATTCTAAAATGATAGATGGCTACTAAAGCTTATTATCTATCTCTTGGAAAGGAAAAGGAAATTGAGCTCATGAGCACAGCTATTTTTTTAAAAAAAATATTTTCTTATTCATGCCTGAATAAAAGGGGATTTTGTCTATCTGAGATGATGCTCTTTTCTGTTTAGCAGGTCAAAAAGAAAGGAAAAAGAGACAATAAAATGTGAATTCTCTAACACGTAGTGCTAGCTTCATTTTTAGCGTATGTTGTAGTATTATTACATTCATCAGGCCATAATATGGAAATATATATTTAAAACTAATTAATATAAATAGGAAAATGTAATCAAGAAGCCAAGTGTGGTGGTGTGTGTCTGTAGTATCAGTTACTGTGAAGGCTGAGGTAGGGGGATCACTTGAGCCCAGGAGTTGAAGTTCAGCTTGGGTACCAAAGCAAGACCTGGTTCTAAAAGAAAGAAAAAGAAAAAAAAGTAAGAAAAAAAAAGAAAAATTCACTTAAATATAGTATCATATTGTGGAACTGGAAATAAATATATTCTATTAGAAAAATATCAATAAGGAATCTGGTGAGAATGAGTTTATAAGTTGGAAATAGTTAATAGGCAATAAAAGAATGTTCATCTATAAAATACCACAAAACAAGAATAAAATAAACATTGGTAATAAAATCAGCAAATAAACATAACAGAAATGTGCAAGATAACAAGTGATAAAAACACTAGGTGATACAAGGTTATGCAAAATATTTTGAACATTTATGAATATCATAGGGATAACAAAAAGAAATAGATGATGACCCTTCTTTTACTAATCGAAATTTAGTTATTTTTATTAACAACCATGAAAGAAACTGATTGGAATTTTGAATTTAAATAAATACATGCTTCAATAGAGAAAGTAACTTACAGCAGAGTAAAGGAGGGAGTAGGGTGGGACTGTTACTCTCCCTAACACTTCATTCTTTAATTTCTAAAGTCACTTGGTAATTTGTTTTAGTTAATGGACTTATGTTGAGGTGCATCATATTTTATAGTTGGGTTGTTTGAGGATGGAAAAAAGAATGATTAGAAATGACAAAGGTTAATTGTCACTTTGAGAGTTTACTTACCACCAAGAATTTGTCGGTGGAACAACTCAACCACATCTTTTCCTAGCTTGTTAGACAATAAAATAAAAATGACAACAAATTTTTTTGTGAAAAGCTATCAAAATAAACTTGTATTTGGATTAACCCTCAGTGTGCTAGCTCAGGGTCCTCTCCCTCTTCTTATAAAGTCACCATATCTACTTCTATAATAATCCAATAACTCATTACATTATAGATTATTAATCCATGAATGGGCTAATCTATTCCTGAGGGCAGAGCCCTCACACCCAGTCACCTCTTAAAGACTCCAACTCTCAATACTGCCACATTGGAAAGTCACTTTCCATGTGAGTTTCGGAGGGGACAAATATTCAAACAATACCATAATTAAATAGGCAAGGAACTGCTTTTTGGAAAAAAATTTGATGGTATAAAAGTTGGATTATCAGCATAGATGTAGGACTATTACTATAGCTATTAAAAAATTAAATCAACAATTGATAATCTTCAATATTTCAAAATCCCAGAAATTTATTCTGTGAATGTAAATAAAATGATTCTAAAATTTATTTAAAGATACACAAATCTCTGAAATATCAACACAATAAAGATCAAAGTTGGAGGACTGACACTACCAACTTCAAAATTTAAAAAGACATTGTAATTAAGATAGCACAATATTGGCAAAAGAGTATGTCCTGGGATTAAAAGAATAAATAGGGAGCCTGGAAATAGACCCACACAATAAAGTTAACTGTTTTTTTATGAAGACACAAACACTAGTAAAGAAAATTGTTGTTTTAAACAAATGAAGCTGGAATAATTGGAAATGTATACACAGGAAAAAAGTATAATTAGACACAAATCTCACACTTTTCACAAAAGAAAACTGAAATGAATCATATAACTAAGCACGTAATACAGTACAGAAGAAAAGCACCGGATAAAACGTATGTGAACTGGATTTGACAGTGAGATTTTAGAACAACACCAAAATCACAATCAATGAAATAAAATATTTAAGAATTTAGACATTGTTAATAAACATTTAATTAAGGTTTAATTAACATTAAAACCTTCTGTTGTGAGAAAGACACTGTTGGGAGAATCCAAAGACAAGCTATATACTGAAAGAAAATCTTTGCAAAACACATATCGGGCAAAGAATTTATTTCTTAAACACACAGAAATCTCTTATAATCCAAGAATAAGAAACCAAACAATTCAAATAGTAAGAGTAGAAGATTGGAAGAGCGAACTCACTATATGTGCAAAAAATATGAAGTAATGCTCATTATAGTTTGTCATTAGTGAGCTACAAATTAAAGCAATAATGGAAAACCATTAGACATCTAATAGATTAGCTAAAATTAAAAAAAAAAAAAACACCTACCAATGCCAAATGCTGGCAAAGATGCAGAGTAATAGAAACTCATGTGTATGACTGGTCAAAATGGAAAATAGTACAGCCACTTTAAATACAATCTGGTACTTTTTGAAATACTAAATATAGTCTCCTTATATGACTCAGCAATTATACTCCCAGGTATTTACCTAAACAAATTGGCAACCTATGTTTATTGAAAAAACTGCATGCAAATATTTTTAATAATT
The DNA here is from genome assembly GCA_004027835.1 of Alouatta palliata. NCBI lineage: Eukaryota > Metazoa > Chordata > Mammalia > Primates > Atelidae > Alouatta > Alouatta palliata. The sequence continues at coordinate 11,552 of PVKV010017270.1, forward strand.
TTATTTATTTAAACGTATTCATAATCATCAACATTTGGAAGTAACCAAGATGTCCTTTGACAGCCGAATGGGTAAATTATTAATAACTGGTATATCCATACAACCGACTAATATGCAGTGATTAAATGAGCTGTCCAGACATAAAAAGACATGAAAGAACTCTAAATACATATAGATAGTAGAAACAAGGCAGCCTAAAACTATCTAAATACTGTAAGATTCTTATTACAATACGTTCTAGAAAATGCAAAGCACTAGTAGGAGAAAAGAACCAGTGGTTTCTAGAGATTCAGGGAGATGGGACAGAGATAAACAGGTGAAGTGCAAATAATTGTTTTCACAGCAGAATCATTTTATATAATATTATAATAGTGGATAATAATTATATATTTGTCAAAACTCATAGTACTGAACAGCATAGTGTGCCCTGCTGGGTACGGTGGCTCATGCCGGTAATCCCAGCACTTTGAGAGGCTGAGACGGGTGGATCAAGAGGTCAAGAGATGGAGACCTTCCTGGCCAACATGGTGAAACCCATCTCTACTAAAAATATAAAAATTAGATGGGTGTGGTGGCAGGCGCCTGTAGTCCCAGCTACTCTGGAGGCTGAGACAGGAGAATCACTGGAACCCGGGAGGTAGATGTTGCAGTGAGCCGAGATCGCACCACTGCACTCCTGCCTGGCAACAGAGCAAGACTCCATCACAAAAAAAAAAAAAAAAAAAAAGACTGTGCACTAATGTATGCAAATTTAAAAATCATTTGGCACTGGGGGATCCCAGAAAGAAATGCAGAATGTGATAGGAGAATATAATGCATATTACAAATGTATGAAACAATCACACTGTAGGGAATAAAGGGAAAAATGCCGATGTAAGTATCTTTCAAAATGAATGGACTCTGCACAAACTAAAGGCAAAATAAACTGAGTATAGACACTGTACTCTAGTTGATAGAATTATTTCTCAGGGGAAGCACAGTGTCTCACTGGTGGTGTGAGAATTTTCAGTTACAAGGGGAGAAAGCAGGTATAATTCATGTGGTAATAGATTAGAATTGTGGAAAAGTGTGTGAACTCATGTTTAGCTTAATGTAGATTCTGAGAGTTACATAATAAATATTTGTAGATATGTTTATAAACATGGGATAATATGTACATATAGTTTTGCTTTGTCAGCTGAGAGATGGTTAAAATAATGAAGCTCTAGTGGCAATAAGCATGTCTAGCATCTACATCTTGGTTTCTAAATACAATTATTAAATAAAAGCAATAAGAAGTTTTTGGAGATATGACTGATTGTAGGAGTAGGGCAAGAAATACACAAGAAGAGCCTGAAACATCTGAAGAGATGGAAAGTCAGGAAGTATCAACACAAACACACACATATAGGTACCCACACACATTGATGGGGTATGTCAAAGAATCACAAGAGCAAAGAGGAGCTACCAATAGCCAAATCTACAACAATATGGAAAACAAAATATATAAACTATTATTGGATTATATCCAAAGTGTAAAATAAATATCCATGTGTCATTACTAACACAAATAGATGATTGAATAAATTAATAAATAGATAAAAAAGACATAAATCTCCTATACAGAAAAATTTCAAAAAACACTCCATAGATGTTAAGCTGCATATTCTGAGTTTCTTTCTTCCTTTGCATGATACAGAAAGGGGCGGAAAGGTAACTTTACAGTGAAGAAAATTGAGAAATTCTACCTCAGACATGTAATCAAGGCCCACAACAGCAGTCATAAATTACATTGATTGTATGTACACTCGACATGATGTAGTGAAAATGGCACTTTAATCCTGTAATCCTTCTCTTAGTACCCATAACTCCATTCTTCTCAAGAGAGAAAGATCAAACAAATTCTAATAGTGGGACATGTTACAACATGCTTGGCAAGCGTTAATCAAAACTGTCAAAGTCAGCAAAATTGATACAGCCAAGAGAAGTCTAAAGAGATGAAAAATAAATCTAATATGGTGTCCTGAATGGGAACCTGGAATTAAAATAAAAGGACATTTAAAAAAAAAATAAAAGGACATTAGGCACAAGCTAAGAAAATCTAAATACACTATGGACTTTTTTTACTACTACTCCTACCAAGCTACTACTATGACTACTAACCGCAACGTCATAAAAATTAAATAGTCTGGTTTTCAAAAAGCAATCTCTAAAAATTAGAAATGTCAAAGCCACAAGATGGGAGAAAATAATTTTAATTCATCTGTCAAAGGACTTGTACAGATTATATTTTAAAATACATATCCAATTGAATAATAACAAAAGCAATACAACAAAAGTGAGTGCTATATTTCAGTAGGCATTTTCAAAAGACTGCATATAAATTGCTAATGAGTATTCTTGACATAATTAGTAGTCAGGAAATTGCAAATGAACTGCGTATCAGAAGTACCTTTCAGACTCTAGAAGATAGTATGGACAATAAAGTAGGAGTAAAGAATTGAAAGCAATTCCTTACCAGTCAGTTTCTCTGTCACAGGACATCACAATAAATATGAGTTTCAGATTCCTCATCTGAAAATTATAGGATTAAGCAGTATTATCTCTGAAGTCAATTCTCGTAGTGAGTTTATTTTATACAAGAAATACATAAAATTGTATATTTTTCTTTTCTTTTTTCTTCCAATAGCTGCATTAATTCAGCTTCCTTGTACAATTTCTGCCACATAAAAGAACTTAGCACAGAATAATTTATTAGCAATTGAGCACTTTCATTTGCAATTTGCTGTATGATCAAAAGTATTATTACCTTTAAAATAATGTTAGCAATAGCTAAATGATAAAAGTTACCTATTTTATCATGGATAAAGTAGCAGGGATATGGTCCTTAATTTCCTAAAACAGAATTTTTTAATCCCTCCATTATTAAACTAAACATTGCAAAGTCAAAACTGTATATCATGTGTGTTATTATCACTTAAAAAGTTTGCTTAAAAGACATCTTACAAAATTAAATTCATCCCCAAACTGGACCCTGGTGTAATGACTGATCTAACTATAAATTTTATAGCTAAGTTATAAACTTCTGAAGTTGCTAGTATGTAATAAAAGGACTGATAGAACTTTTAAACTTCATTTCTCTATCTGTGTTCCCCTGCTATTATTATTACAAGTTCAAGTTGATATTTGAAAGTTTGGTAATAGAAATAATTTTTTAGATTATATTATTGACCAATGCACATCAGTGAAACAAAATATTTCTTATCTCTGTGTGTCAAAATTGCCCCACTCGGGACAGAGGTTCAGGTACTAAAATTGCCCCTGAACATCCAAGAGGGAATGAAAAATCTCCTCATATTCAAGTTGTTTTCTGACATCTACCTGATCAATACTATGCATAAACAAATACACACACACACACAGATCTCCAAAAATCTGTTGTGAATATGTAAAATAACAGAGTAAGAAACCATTGTGATACCAGGTTTCATTTTTTTTCTTTGCTTTTTGGTTATGTAAATATAATGTAACTTATTAAATCTGCATCATTTGCATAGTATCTGTTATGAGAAGCTGTGTTTACTTCCAAAGGAGGCACAGATTTTTTGTGTCAACTTAAAGGTGTTTTACCGTAAGCACTGTGGTGTGATTGGAATTAAAATACAGAAATCAGCTAAATACAGGAATATAAAACATAGAAAGAAGCCTAGGTAGACTTAGTAGAATAATAATGGTAAGGTTAAAATAATTCAGAAAGTGTTTATTTTAATTTTTCATTTGTGTTAACTTACTGTCACATGAGGTATTACTATTAAAATTTCATTATGTAAATGTGGTAGGCTGACTTCTAAGGTGATTCTCAATGATCTCCATCCTTGAGTCCAAACCCTTTGACCTCTCTATTTTACAAAATTTAGACAATTTTTGTCACAACATGGGCAAATGGTCTAACATACCCTAAATCCAGGCATTTGTTACACTTCAATCCATTCCCAGCCTCTGTTCCCAATGTAATCCGTCTCAAATTTTCCTTCTTTCTCTCCCATCTGAGACCCTTGTCCCTGCCACCAGTGCAGAGTCTGCCCTCTCCATAGACCCTTCTGACCTTTCCCTTCCTCCTCAAACTCTCCCTCAGGCTGTTCCCCAACAGGCCGAGCCAAATCCTGCCCACCCTACCACCCCTTGCCCCCTACCCTATGCCTCCTCTGTCACTTCTTCTCCCCACACCCTCTCTGGGGCACAATTCAGTCTAAAAATTAGCTCCCTCTCCTCTGCTCAGCAGTTTCCCCTTCAAGAGGTGACTGGAACTTATATATGTTTGCCTACTAACTGGACAGGCATCTGTACCTTAGTCTTCCTTATTCCTAAAATCCAGTTTGCCAATGGTAATGAACAACTGCCTTTCCCCCTAATGACACCTACCTGACGAAAAAGAGCTATACATCTAATTCCATTGTTTGTAGGAATAGGGCTTGCAGTCTCCACCGTAGGCCTTGGAACTGGCATAGTGGGGGTCACCACCTCTGTCACAACATTTCGCAGTCTGTCTACTAATTTCTCTGCCAGAATTGCAGATATATATATATATATATACCTTGTCTGCCTTTCAGGCTCAAATTTAACTCTTTGGCTGCAGTTGTCCTTCAAAACTGTCATGGCCTTGACTTACTCACTGCAGAAAAAGGAGGACTCTGTATATTTCTAATTGATGAATGTTGGTTTTACTTAAACCAATCTGGCCTAGTGTATAATAGTGTCAAAAAACTCAGACAGGGCCCAGAAGTTTGCTAACCATTTTCTAACTGGATGTCATGGCTCCTTCCAATCCTTACTCCTTTAATACCAATCTTTCTTCTTCTCCTATTTGGACCCTGTATCTTCTGCTTAGTCTCCCAAATCATACAACACCTCATCAAGGCTATCACAAATTGGCAAATGCTGCTCTGGACAACCCCACAATATCGTGTGTTGCCTCGAAGTCCCCCAGCAGCTTAAACATTTGTGAGGCACCTTACTTATTTGCATACCTGTCCTGTTCCCACTTCTACCCTGTTTCCCCAGCTCAAAAAAAAATTTTTAGGTGTCAGCACAGTCCCCTGTCACGCACCAAGTAGCCTTGAGAAACTTCGCCCTCACCCCCAGAAACCTGTCAACACTCCCGCTTCTCTAATTCTTTCTCTCTCTCTATAAAAAGACAGGAATGTTAGGTCTCCATATGCAAGCCTAGAAACAGAAAGTCTGAAGTCCTGCCTGCCTCGGCTAATGGTCTCCCACCCCCCACCTGCGTTCACCATTGTCCCTAATCGCCCAGCAGAGCTTCCCCGGACAAGCCTGTCACCCCAACCTGACATCTTAACTGTTCCTATGATAAATGTGAATACCTCTCACCCTATGCTGCCATCTTAACTGTTCTTATGATAATGTGAATGCTCCTTGCCCCATCCTGCCATCTTAACTGCTCTTCCGCCTTACCCAACCCATTGTAACTGAACTTGTGGTCAATATACTCCTTGAGCCTACCCCCCACCACTGTAACTGATCTTATTCTGCAACACCCCAGTCCCTCAAAATTACCCCAGCCTATAAAACCATTCCCACCCTTGCTCCCTTCGCCTGTCCTTTCTTGGATTTGGTCCGCTTTCACACAAGCAAGAAATAAAACGGCCTTGTTGCCCACACAAAGCCTGTTTGGAAGATCTCTTTATTAAATGCATTTAATATTCGATACTATTGGACACAAATAACACTAAGCTGGAATAGTTTGAGCAACAATAAAAATAAAATAGTATTAAATTATTATTCAATTTATAAATAAGTATTCTTTAGCCCAAGCTTACACAAATAAATTATCAAATAAATAAGCATAAACAAATCTTCCACGCAGAAAAATCCCAAATAATGTAGATTCTCTGCCCTCTGAAAGGTAGAGCATGACTCCTCACTTCTTAAGTGTGGGTTACACATAGTCACATCTTTCTAAAGAGTACAGCAGTGAAAGGAGGAAGCAAGTTTATAGTGGAGAAACCTGACAAACACTATCTTAGCCAGGTAACTAAGGGCAACATCCACAGAAGTAAGTCATGTTGATAATACATACCCTTGAGATGATGTGATAATAATGGCTCTTCACCTCTGTGGTCCTCCTTCGCCAGGTCCATAACACAGGTCTATTCCCAAGAAAAACAACAAACAAATCCCAGTGAAATGACATTCTACTAGTGTTTCTCTAAACTCTCATGTTCATGAAAAAAAAAAAAAAAGGGTCTGAGAAACTGTCCCAGCTAAGAGGAGCCTATGGAGACCCAATAACTCAACGTGATGGTTTATCCTGAAAAGCGTCCTGGAACAGGAAAGGACAACAAAAAGTAAGAAAATTTTAATAAAGTGTTGATTTTAATTAATAATAAAAATATTACAAATACAATTAGTGTCACAATATTAGCAGCAGACAAAATAGAATTCAAGGCAGACAGTTTTATTAGGGAATGGGGTAAAACTATAAATATAAAATAAACATTTCATCAGAAATGTGCATAAATTCTTAATACCTAACTCCTAACCCTATAGATTCCAAAAACCTGAAATATATAACTTTTATATTGAGGTATTAATGAATAGTTACCACAACAAATAAGACTGAGAAACCAGCTAATCAGTAAGGAAATTGATTATTAAAATAATCAATAATAAAGACACACACACTTGAGTAGAAGAACACTCTTCTAGGAAGAGTAAACACCTAATCTTATTTAATGCTTAGAAGCAGTCAGCCCTTTTGAAGCAGCAGGATTCCTACAGAAAGAAAAGCAAATCACAAAGGATCATGGACCAAGTCATGAAAGTGGCCTCAGGAAAAGGAATAGCTTGATTTGCAGAAAAAGAATGTGATGGTTACATTATTGTCTTCAGTCACTATTATAATACAGACTGATACTAAGTAGATACTGAGACAGTGAATAACTCAGAGATTCAGTAGATGATTCTGTCCTGGAAAAGTATCAATTATTATCAGTTATTGATATCAATTATTACCAATAAGAAACAAGGTACAGCTGTCCGGATCATGAAGTTATCTAAAGGATAATACTGGTAAAAGTAGTGTAGAATTTTGAATCAGTTAACATTTTGGACAAGGTCACCTGCACATATAGATAATCTATTTGAGGCCAAGAGGGTGCAAAGCTAGGCAGGGGCCATGGCAAGGGGAGAAGAAATGGAACTTAGTCAATGAGGGTACCAGAATTATTATATCTGAAATTTTTGTAAATTAATTATTTTAATTTACTGTACTTTGTCTAGAAATTATTTAGAAGCATTTCATAATTTTTTGGTGCATTTCTTCCTTCCTATACTTTTGAGTAAATTAAGAATATCAGTGCATTTATTTTCTTATGTGAAAATGTGTAAAAGAAAAGAAATGGGTCTATCAGCACTTTAGCCAGTTGTTTACTGGTGAGCACTGAGCCCTTTATAGGCAGTCAGTCTGCCAAGTGAAAGTATAATAGACTGCAAATAAAAGTTCCCAGAACCTTGTAGCAAAAGGAATCATTTTTAAATTGATACCATTTGATACCACTCTATATATTCAATCCATTTTACTTTTCCTGTTGATATCTCTTTTGTTTCGATCGGCCTCAGCTTTTGTATCTTGGCTCTCTAATTCCTACCTGTTATTTTGCCTCTTAACTTTAGAGCATTATTTTCTTGCCCTTAGCTTGCCATTGCTCAGTTCACTGCAAAAGCTCACTTAGCTTCTTGAATATTTCCACTGAGACTGTCATGGCTCTCCTGAGATTCACATGCTCCACATCCAGGGTGCTTTATGTGATGCTGGCTCTGGTCCTTGGTGTTAACCAAACCCACTGAGAGAGCAAAATGGGAGGACAGCAACTCCTTTGCATGCGGCGAGTCCTTTCCTCAATCTTTCACTTTGTAGGTAACATTCCTAAGTGCCCAGTCCTGAGTGTAAAGTCATCCAGGGTGGCTGTAGAATGTAGAAAGTTTCTGTCTTGATGTTTTCGAATCTCATATTTCTCCATCTCTCTTTCTTTACTCTTTTAACCTGAGACTCAGAGATATTTTCTATAAAATGGAAATAATGATTATTCTATAGGATTGCATGAGAAAATGAAGATTCTGTATATCTTATAAGAATTTATCTTATGTTTCTAAACAAATTGAAAGACAATAGCCTCCTCCTATGCTCCTTTTATCTCAGACCAGTACTTAGGAATATATCTAAACACCATGGATATTATTAACTAATCTATACACATATTTATTCAATCTAGTGGACTTAATACGATGTCTGTGTGATTACCCTAAATTATATTACATATTACTCTAAGAAGCTGATTTGTTTTTGCTGTTATTGTTATAGTACTTGATAACATTTATCACTGTTGTTGTACTGTTTGCTTTGCACATACTAGTGCAAACATACTAGTTTCTTCTTTTATATCTACAATTGTTGGCATCTGAAAAACCATTCTCTACTAGCAAAAAGCTGACGTCATAATATTTAGTTCAATATTCTAAAGCATTTTCCAGGGAGCAGGCAACTTCCACTGTAAAAATTCTGTGTTCATATAGATAAGAAAGAGTTGTTTTATTAAAGAACCAAAGTCTTTATTCCTTTGATAAGCATGCCCTTAAGAGATATGACTCCCAATACAATGGTTTCCAGCTTGCATTGCTACCCAATAGTCCTTCAGCAAAGTTGTGTTATACAGGATTGCAATGATGCATGAATGGCTGAGAATTAGAAACGAAATGGAATTTTTATTTCAAAGTAGCCTTCTTTTAGAATTCAGAATTACTTTACGCTTTCCTTGCCTCTCCTGATTTTAACCTGAAGTCATGGAAACAAAAGTAGCTTACTTGATTTCCATGAAATGTCTTGAAACTTATATTTTTTTCTAAAATAAACAATACCTGGAGTTTACACTATTATATCTCAGGTTTAAGTCAGCACTTCATAAGACATTTTGTAAATGATTGTTAATCACTCTAGTACCATATATTCATAACTGCTGAAGTTGTAGCTTATTAAAAAGCTTATTTTTATTTTCTTGTATCACAATAATCGGTTTTCTCCTCACTTCGTGAGATGTCAAAAACAGAAAAATGACATCAGAAAGTGTTAATATGGGTTATTCTAACCAGAGTTGATCAGAATGTTAATCTACCAGGATTCTAATATATCACAGAAATAAATCAGAGTAGCTATTCCACATCTCCATGGCAATTTCTCACAAAAATTGTAAAATGTAAATTAGTCTGTTTCCCTCTGTTAACAACAGAACAGAAATACACAAATAAATTTAAAACAATGGTAAAAATCACATCCACAAGCATAAAATCACTTGGCTTAATCCATTTCTACAGAGTGTCATTCTTTTTGCAAACACATGATACAGATTCTGTTGGTAGTTGCAAACAGCTGATATTTAGATTTTGAATATTGCATTATATGTAATGCTTATGTGGAATTAGAAATTTGCTTAATTTTCTAAAATTTTAACCCTTTAATATGCCTCCCATGAATGTATCTTGTTTTGCCAATTTCAGAAAAGATCTAGAATTATTGAAAATTAGAAAATGTTCCACCAACATAAAGTCAGAAAAATAATTTCAACATATATAAAACCTGACTTCCTAATTATATCTATATATATTTCTCTGTTTTCATTGAAGTATGTAATTAATGCTACATGATTAGGAACACTACTTTTTTGTGGATACTGATTCCCACACTTCTCCATCTCAATGAAACACTGAATTTCTCCGTGTATTGCCTCTTCATAAAGAGCTTTGGGTTTTAGGAGTTAAATTCTCTTAACTTATCACTGTAGTTAAGTTTGCTTTTCCAGTGATTGATTTAGGCATGGGGATGGCACTGAATTTAGGCCAATTAGATGTGAGGATAAGTTTTCTAGGGGTTTCTTTGAAAGGTTTGAGCACTGAAAAATAGCACATAAGAGATACTCAGAGTAAGTTTTCCTTATTCCATCCTATCTTATCATGTCTCTGTGTGATCCCTGGCACTATGATGGACACTTTATTATTATTAATAAGGGAAATAGCATGAGGATCACAGAGCTCTAAGTTGAAGAAACCAGACAAGCATTCAGATGATTTGCATAAAATAATAAAGTGAGTCTTGTAGCTCAATCAGATCCTAGCAGCCTAAAGCAAGAAGTTAGAAGGCTGTGAAAAAGAAAACAGTTATGAATACTTGTGCTTTAAATATAGAATGTATTTAGCAATTTTAAAAGCTTACAGATATGTCACTGAATATTATCTTTCTTATAATTCAAAATTTACTTGTTTTTCTACCATTCCATTGGTAGGATACTGAAATTCTCAACTCTTATATAAATTCTGAAGTCTTATATATAAGGCCTTTTTAAGACCTTACAAATTGGAAACATAGTCAAGGCTGGAGGCCAGGATTTCAGACTTTGAAGGCAATGATTTTTCTGCTTCTGTATGGTGAGTCATCTTCAGAATAAATAAAATGATGCAGCTTGACATTATTGGTTATTAATAAATATATTACCATGTCTTGGAACCAAAGAGGTACATATGACAAAGAAAACAGAAGAAAACATTATTCCATATTTTGTTCTAGGGAAATTCTTTGGTCAAGATAGCCACATCTTTCACATGTAATTTAACCAGTTAAATAAGCTTTCCCGATATGTTGCATTGCTTTTTGACTCAGTCATCCTTTCCCTTTCAATGGTTAATTTTTCCAGATTCCTTTCCCATTATACTTCCCATACTATCTTACATTATGTCTTCCTTATTTAGTATTTAAATTGTATTTTCAAACATTCGGTATTCCTTCTTCTGTATCCACCTTAGGTTTTTTGTATAATTAGTTCAATTATAATTGTATAATTAGTTTTGTATAATTATTTTTTGTATAATATAATTACTTTGGAAGCCATTTTCTGTGAGATAGGTGATATGGACATCTCTGAGTGTGGTTTACTCAGACAGGTCTATTCTGTTTTAATAAGAAACACTCCTGCCTACCTTTCATTCACTATTTGCCTCTGGCTATAAAACACACAGACTTCACATTCCTTTTGTCATTCTAGGAAGACACAGACAGCTGAGCACTGGGAATTGCTTTTGAGTAACTTAACATTCTTGTCCTATTAGCATGCCACAAGAAGGGCTTGGTAGAGTGTCCTGTGATGAGAGGTAATCACATGGTCCAATCAGCTTTTGCTTACAGGCTAGGCAAGAATCCTCTCTCTAGTGAGTCACAAAAAATGTGCTTTAAGTATAAATTAACATTTATTTTAAAAAAATCACATAGACCTCTCTTACAGAGATTATGGTGGTGTAATAGTGAGCTGCAAATGTTCCCTAACCCCCAGATCTTTCCTTCTTTATTCTGTAAGTCAGCCTTATCAATTTGTTACTCATGGGCAAATTGATAAGGCTGATTTATAGGATAGAGAAGGACAATTTTAACTTAATTCAATCAATTTGTTACTCATAGACAAACTGATAAGGCTGATTTACAGGATAAAGAAGGATAATTTTAACTTAATTCAGTAATTACAATTTGAACTACTGTTATTTATACCCCTCCATCAGGTTTGCTTTTGAACCTTATTTTTCCAAGATCCACTCAACCTCATGCCCTCTAAATCCAATTCTTACCTTTACAGGCTTCTGCTGTACCTATTACCAGAAACAGAAGAGTTTTATCTGCTTATGTCATGGTTGAAGGCATGTTGGAGGAAATGGGATGTTTTATGTCTGCTTCCTTTCTATCTTTCTGTCAGGGACAATTTTGGGAGCTTTTACCTAATCCATTTCCATGTACTACTGGAAACCAGTCACCTATAACTTGGCCAGTAGCTAATTCCCTCAGCCTGCTCAATAATGAGGGCAGTTTGGGTTTATATAGTGCATATGGTGATGGTGATCTTTGCACCTCACCTGGACATGTACTCTGCAGTTTCTAAAGTAAGAAGTTCTATAGGAACGTAGTAATGACTATCTCCTGTTCTGCTGAGTTGTTCACTTCAGAGGTTCTCAACTGGATCCCTCCACCTGTTAAGTAAGTAGTCCTTTCCTGGGAGGGGTGATGGCTGTCATGACATTTTCCTCAGCTCCTATTTTCTGCAGATTTCTATAGACCCACAAAGAATAAGATATTCTATCTCAGAAACTTTTGCTCCTTGGAAACAAGTTTATGTTTTTTCCAGTTTAATATGTACTGCCTTTATCCCATGGTCCTTTACTTAATAGATAGAGGTACCAAGGTCTGTCTACATGTTCTCTAACACTCAGTTAACTCTAGCTAGGAGCAAGCTGCTAATTTCTCCTAGTTCTAGCATGACCAATGGACCAATTGCTACCAGGACTTAGGAGATTTCCAGGATGTGGGACTTTCAGTGTTAAAATTGGGACCATCCCAGACAACTAATGCCACACTGGGCATCCTACATAGCTTCATTCATCCTAAAACTTCCTGGAAAGACATAAGCCACTGGACAAGGCAATTAAAACTGTATAGAGGCGCTCTCAAATACTTTTTAACAAAAGCACATTTTTTTTTTTCAGCTTACTCTTCTCTCATGACAAAGTCTACAAAATCACTACAGGGATCTTGAGGCGGGGTGGGGATGTGGGGAGCTAGAGGGGGGGGGTGAGGTGGAATCTGCACCAAGAATAATTTAAAAGCTAAAGAAGTGCCTCTCTTTACTTTCAGGTGTGAGCTGTCTGTTGCAATACAACACTGTAACTTTTGAGAGAGGCTAAAGATAACAAAGAAAATCCTAACCTTATTTCACTTAATCAACTTTACTTTCAGTTTTCCGGTCTCCCAAATAGAATCATATTAAGGGTAGGGTCAACTCTTTATTCTTTATTGTTGCAGTTAAATTTTGCTTTGTTTTGATATATTTGTCAAATCCAACTTATGAACATATTTTTTCAACCATAAGTATCCACCCAGACCACATTTTCTCAGGAGCCTCATCTCTGAATGCAAAGTATAAGTACATTACGGAAAGAGTCCCTTCCCATGCAAACAACAATTTATTCTCTCTCATTTTTTCTTCCCACATTGTGCCTCTTTTTCCCTTTGCCATAAACAAATTTCGCTGCTTGCATTCATCCATCACAAACCTTTTTTTATGTTTCTCCCCACTGTGGGAGAAACTCCCCTTGCTTATCAGGCTCTTAGGACACTTTCTGATATGTGGTCTGTTTGTAACTAAAACATATTTATTTTGGTGCCTGCAATTGCCAGTACATGTCCATAAATTGTAATTTTAAGCATATTTCACAGGGGCAATTGATGTTTTATTTAACCTGGACAAGACAGATACCTGCTTTGTTATTGGACAGCTCTAGGCTGCAGACAAGTCTCTTGATGGTGTTATCTCTTCTTTTGCATTCTTTTAACTACCTCATTCCTGCAAGTGCAATACCATATAGGTTTTTGTGAAAGTAAAGAAAGCACAGATTTTTCAAGCAACAGGAGTGGGGGAAAATATTGGATCTCTCCAGGTCTTTCTTTCTACCTCTCAGATGACCCCAAACAGCACCTCTCTTCTTTCACTGCATATGAGGAAAGTAATATGTTGACAGCATATTGAGAAACCAAGAATTAAAGAAAGGAAAAAGGAATGGAGTAGGGAGTTAAGATTTAAGGGACAATGACAGAGTCAGTACCTGGCTGTTTAATCTGAACTGTCCTCTTCCTCCAAAGCCACTTTGCATGATTTAAGGTGACTTTTAAAATTCTATTTTCTTTCTGACTTCAAGCCGAAGGGATTCAGTCTATTTTCTTTTGCATAGTAACATATCAGTCCTGGGTACAGAGAAAAATAATTTGCTCAGTTTTCCCCTTTTTGGTTACTAAGCATAAGAACGCAACTGGTTTTGTTGTTCTTAAGTTTTTATGCTGCTTATTGTGTGAATACAAGGGTAAAAAGGTAACAAACTTTGGGAAGTTATAAAGGTCTAGGAATGTCCACAACTTCTCTCAGACATGACTGGGTAAAATCAGTGTCTGCCCCATTCTTCTCATCTCAAATTTTTTTTTGTGGAGGAAAGGGAATGTATTATCTGTCAACCATTTAATTATTCAACAATGTTAATTTGCTTTTATTTTCAATCATATATTATGATGTTTCATATGGCAATATTATACCAATGTTATCTCCTTTAACTATAATATCATTTTCTAGTCCCCTGCGACAGAAAAACTACTTTATTCTTCTAAGAATAATAAACTAAGAATCATCTTGGTTTCCAACTTTTCGCACCCAAAGTCAGCCAAATATTTCCTTTGTGTACCCTGTAGCACCTCATGCTTGTCACTATTCTGACTTTATTCTGTATTATATCTCCAGTAAACTGAGTTCTCCTTGATGGCAGTATCACTAGTGTTGTTATTCTGGTATGTCAAGGCTTCTGGTCACTTGAGTGTCTATCACAGTATTTTAGAATTTTTAGTCGCTGAAAATGATGTTTAGGTGAACTCAGTTCTACAACTATGAATCACATCTTTTGTTCTAGCTGTTATAGTAGACATCTGAAATAATATAGAATAAAACTGTGTCCTGTTTCTTATGAGCAAATCTTAGATTTGATTAGTTTGAAAAGAAAGACCCAAGAATGATTTTAAATCAGAGACAAGTATTATTTAAAGGAAATGGGTAACCTGCCTATGGAAAGCCAGGGAGAAAAAGCCCCACTTAGCTAAAGAATTGGCAATTATGTAAAATATAGTTGGTAAGCATATGATAGCATTTCTAAAGGAATTGAAGCACGACATAGAAGGTGTTAACCAAAACCTGTTTACAGAAAGTTGCATTTTCAAGACCTCTATGCAATTAGACATTTCTACAATTAGAGGATATGAGAAGAAACTTGAAAGGGGCAGTGGATAAATCTTCCAGGAATACTGGGGTTAATATTTTCTTTCCCTGGAAAATGAGAAAATAGGCACAGGAGAGTTATTAAGATAAAATATTGTTTAATAATTTTAAATGAGGGTGAGGATCTAGGTGATTTCCACTTTAAAAAGATGTTAGTTGTTGGTGTTTTGAAAGATGGTCTAGAATCGAGATTTCTTTAATGAAAATCATGTGTGAAATCATTGGGACAAGCTATGCCCTGGCATTTAAAGTGAAAAGGCATATGGGGAATAGATACCAGCAGATCCCAAATACTTTCTTGTAAAGAAGTCAGGAGTTATTTTTCACTGATGAGATAGGAAAGAGTAAATCATTGGTGATTACATTGAGATCTTTCTCTGTGTTAGCTGGAAGGAAAATGTTATTTGTTTGCTAGGTCTTGCATAACAGCATACTGCACAGATTGGGTGGCTTAAACAATAGGAATTTATTTTTTCACTGTTCTGGAGGCTAAAGCCCGAGATCAAGATGGTGACAGTTCAGCAAAAAAAAAAAAAAAAAAAAAAAAAAAGAGGGGTAACAAAAAAAGACATTGGGCAAGGTGATTTGCTAAGATCAAACACACATGTGATTTGCTGAGATCACACACACTGGTGGGGAAATAGACATTTTAACTTCCAACTCCTTATTCCTAATATCATGCTGGATTCAATTACTGTATGAAACACCATTAAAGAGGTGTACCAAGGATTACCAATACATATGTACAGTCGCGTTTATAATCATCTATTTCTGAGGTAGAGAACTTTTCCAATATGCTGTGATTGAAAGTTCTATTCATTGTACAAATTGGGTAAAGACAATTATGTCGTGGAAATAAGGGCTCCTCACAGGAGAGAGCTGTATTAGTCAACTTTTATGGCAATAATGTTTTAGGAAAATGCAACTCCCAAAGTTGCAAAAAATCATGTAAGAGTCTGCAAATCTAACTACATGGTTCTGTATTTTATATCTCAAATTCAGTCTAATCACTATGCCTCTCATTAGGAGACTAAGCTAAAGCAGCTGTCATCCCCTCAAATGCCAGCGGTCAAAACTAGTCACCTGGTCAAACGAGAATCAGTATCATCTAACACAATGGCTCTGACATTCACAGGGCATTGAAAAGAGCAATAGTGCCTTTTCTACACTCTGAGTTTTGCTGTAGTTGGCCTTAAAGGCTTCCTATATACAGCCCTGTTCTGTAAATATGGCAAGGATATTATTAAGTTGTTTAAATTTAAAAAATAAAATAGAATCTATACTTTTTTTTCTGGTCGAATTCTCTGACTTAAAAACTATAAGGAGAAAGTCTAATAAAACTTGAGGGCAGTAAGTTGTGTATAACTGTATCTGTCCTACTAAGGTTTGGTGAGTCATAAGAACACAGCAGATTCCATTGATACACATCTTGCAAAATTTGTCTTTATATTTACTCACTGGCCGGGAGTAGCATGAAGCCACAGCCATGTCTGTAACACAATGAATAAATCATTACAGTAGTATTTTTGTGTGTCTGCAAGAAATAAAGTTAAAAATAGAAGTGTGTAAACTTTTATTAAAAAAGAAAACTATCCCATACCCTCTAAACCACACCAAAAATTACTCAAAATCTTTGCCCAGATACTACATGAGCTAAGAAATAGAGGGGTTGTTCTTGGGCCACTGTGAAGATGAAATTACATGTCTGCCTAAGCTCATAACTTCCATTCCGGCATGTTAGAAAATAAATTTTAGTCATTAGAAAAACCTCATGAGATTTTTTAAAATTAAATCAGATATCATATGTCTTATCCAGATATAAATTGATCACTTTAGTTCTGAATATGAGCCCTAAAATCATTTATAACAACCAATTTTATTTATACAATGTTTGATATTTCCTAAAATTAACAGTACCTAAAATACTGGAAAACTACCCAAATTTTAGAAATATGGCTCATTTCAGTAAGTTGAATTGAGGAGTGGAAGAAGCAAAATGATTCTTTAAAATTGCCTTAAAATATGTTAGTAAGTTTGTTATGAATATTGCATTCATTCTGATATCATTTGAGTTAATCTCCAAAGATCTAAAACAGAGTAATATAATCTAAGAAGTGTTTTGTAAGAAAATAGGTCAGTTATACAGAAAGAACAATATCAGAAACTATATGGTACATTTCCCCCTATATTTACAAATAAAAACAAGGGGATTTTAAATAAAAGAAACAAAGTAGACTGTCTGAGACATGCACTTTTTAAAATGGAAATTTGTTCAAATAAAACCCTAAAATATCAATCAAATAATTCCATTATTTGACTGGTTTCTTAAAATTGCTATTTCTTAGAGATTACCTCTGAGCTAATTTATTTGGTAGCGCAATTCACCAAATATCTTCATTCAGGTTAGGTTTATAGAAGGAAAGTGAAGTGAAAAGCAAATTGAAAGTATTTTTAAAAATTGAGTTGATTCAACAACCAGGGACCCATGAACAGGGATGAATCATGGTGTTTAAAACTGAGAATTTCAAAATAAAATTTAAATAGAATCAAGTGCTTATAATTAAAAATTAAGAAGGTAGAATTAAGTGATAAAGAGAAAGGAGGTAAAGATACATTTTAGTTTTAAAATTTTAGTTTTAAACTAGGCCCATTTTAAGGAGAAAGATGAAGTGTGGAAGGGGTCTAGTTGTGTCAGCAATAAAAAAGAAAGCAAAAAGAGAGAAAAGATATAAAGTTATTGGGGACTTGATGAAAGAGAATACATAATCAGCAAGAATAAAAAAGACAAAGTGAAATAAACATAGCAAATAGGGAAGACAAACCATTCCTAGGGTTTTGAGTGAAGCAGAGAGGCGTTACTATTTTCTGAGGCAACTATACGGGAAATGTAGTTTTTGTCCATTCCACCTCTTCACCTGGACTACTATTCCATTATAGTAGGAAAGCTTTGCATATTATTTTTGAGCTTTGAAATGAGGAGTAATAATTTTTGTGTAAGTTGAAGCAATTTTCTTATATTAATAACTTCACAGAAACTGGTTGAAATGTATTTTTATGCAATTCTCAGTGGTGTAGATATACATATATACACATACACACACATATGTATATATAAATTATTTCTTATACATTAGAACTTTAAAATTCTACCAATTGGTAAAGTTAGAAGAATAACAGTTTTCTTTACATGCAAATCCTTCCTTGGAACCTTATAATTTTGCTTGAAGGTCAATATCACTTATTTGCTCTCAAATTTGAATAAATATTCCTCATAGAGCATATAAAATAAGAGGTTCTGTACCCTGGTCTGAATAATTTCCAGCCTCACTGAAAGGTTCATGTGAATAAATTGTTTAGATGGCAATACACGATGGATCAGACTTGTTTATGTTGGTGATGTGCATACATAAATTAACTGGATAACATGTAGACTATTTCCTATCAACCTGCCTGTGTTTCCTGGGATCTTCATAGCAGACACAACTGAGTTGAGATCATAGTAGTTCTTAAAATGTTTGATCATGTACCTCCTGGGTGAGGTGGCTCATACCTGTAATCCCAGCATTTTGGGAGGCCCAGGTGGGCAGATCACCTGAGGTCAGCAGTTTGAGACCAGCCTGGCCAACACGGTGAAACCCTGTCTTTATTAAAAATACCAAAAATTATCAAAAAATATCAAAAATTAGCTAGGCATGGTGGAAGGCACCTGTAATCCCAGCTATTTGGGAGGCTGAGGCAGGAGAATCGCTTGAACCTTGGAGGCAGAGGTTGCAATGAGTCGAGATCTCATCATTGCACTTCAGCCTGGGTGACAGAGTGACACTGTCTCCAAAAAAAAAAAAAAAGGTTTCATCATGTAACTTTGGGATCTGCAGAAGCTTTGGAAATTCTCTCCACAGCAATTTTGAAAGTCACCAGAGAATATCCAACCTACAGACTGAGAAACACTCCACACTTTAATTCAATCCTAATACCTCTAATCCTTATTGGTTAGTGTCAAGAGGCCTTTGGTGCCTTCTCAGAAACTCAGCTTTCTGAGTCTGCTTGCTGAAAATCTCCTTCCCTGGAGCTGGATTCTTACCTCCAGTTCTAGTCCACTGGCTTACAGTAACACATCATCAATAAATAGGGCTACTTCTGACTTGTAAAAGCTGACATTGGCTTAATGGTTGCCTCTGAGGAACCAACCCAACCTATGGCAGATATATATCAATTCCTCATTGAACATTCCTACACTTACCTGATCACCATCTCATGCCTTACCAGGATTTCTAAAGTTATTGATGGTAAAAGACCTGTCCCCTCAAATTTCAGCTGGGGCTATTCCATGAGGCTATTAAGATACCAGAGGTGAAATGAGTTTCTGAATATTTTTATAGTAAACTGAAGATAAAATTAAACTCTAAATTGTTTATCTATGTCCTGTGTATAGCTTTTTGGTATGTGTAAAGTTAGACAATTTTTATACTGTAATTATAGTATGAGTTGCTTGTTCAAATATAGAATAGTTAACAACTAATAAACATTTATAGACAAAAAAATTCCATTTCTAAAATTAAAGTCAATATTACAAAATTAGTGTCACTTTTTAATAGCTAGTATTGTATATGTAATGGGGTCTACAAGACACATTGAAGTCCTAACCATGGTGTAGTGAAAACAGTATCTCTGCTGATCTAATATATTAAGAGTTAAGATGAGATCTATTGGAATAGAGGTAGACCTTCCATCAAATATGAATGGTGTTCTTATAAGAAGAGAAGAGCCACAGAGACTATATTTTTACAGAAAAAAAAATAGCAGTGATTAAAATGCAATGCAGACAAAACCTGGTCTTATACAAAGGAGAAGATACAAAGGAGAATACCCCGTGAAGACACAGACACATAGAGTGAAGAGACCACGTGATGATGGAGGCAGAGAGACAAGTTATACAGCACCAGCCAAGGAATACAAAAGATTGTTCACACCACCAGAGGCTAAGAGAGCATGGTGCTGCTGCTAACTGGATTTCAGACTTCCAGTCTCCAGACCTATGCAAGGATGCATTTCTAATGGTGTTTTGGTACTGACTTTGTAGTCGTGTGGTGTTTCTTAACAGCTGCCATAGAAAACACATACAGATAGCTCTGTTGGTTTAGTGCTCAGAGCAGGTCTTGTCTGCCATAGCATTCTAATCACTGCTATTTTTTTTCCTGTGAAAATACAGGATATTCTACCACAAACGTAATTTTCTTTAAATGAAAATATTTCTCAAGAATGTGTTTATATTGGTTAAAATTTACTTATTTATTTGCTTATTTTATTACCCCATCCTGGAATTAATACTGTTCATAAAGCTTTCAACTTTTCTACAAAATGTGTCTGTGGCATTATCAGGTTTATTCTTCTTTTCATTTTGCTTAGAGACAACCATCACTCAAAAGCAGTAGTTTTGTTGTTGGTGGTTTCAATTAATTAGTCAGCTCCTGAGGCTCTAATTCGCAAACTTAAAAGATTTAGAAAATGAAATAGTACAAGCCAAAAATTCACAATCAATAAATTACCACTTGGTGCTCTTAAAGGAAAAATTCTTAACAAATACATCAGAAAATAAAATCCAGAATAGCATTGTCTATTGCTAATGGTAGTGATTTTTTTTTTACTTTAAAAAAATAACAATAATCCAGAAAAGTACATTTAACTTACACATTTTAAGAAGGGTTACCCACAACCTTGCAAGCCACTAATATTTTTATTTTCTCCATACTTTTACCTTTTCCAGAATGTCTTATAATTAGAATCATACAGTGTGTAGCCTTTCCAGATTGGTTTCTTCCTCTTAGCAATATTCGTTTAAGGTTTTGTTAAGTTGTATGATTCTTTATAGATTCTGGAATAGACTTTCCTCAGGCATATGATTTCCAAATAATTTCTCCTATTCTATGTGTTTCGCTTCTCTTTTTAAAAATTTTAAAATATTTACTCAGGAAATAAAGATTGCATATATTCAAGGTGTACAGCATGATGATTTGATATATACATGCATTGTATAATTATTACTACAATCAAATTAATTAACACAGCCACTAACATCCATGATATACATTAGATTCCCAGTGCTAATTCATTTTATAACTGAAAGTTTGTGCCCTTTGACCAACATATTCCCATTTCCCACACCTGAGATTTTGGCAACCATCATTCAGCTCTCTGCTTCTATGAGTGTGACATTTTTAGAATCCACAAATAAGCGGATTATAAGTGAGATTATACAGTTTGTGTTTTGTCCTCCAAGTTTACCCACATTGTTTCAAATGATAGAATTTCCTTCTTTTTATGGCTCAATAATATTTCATTGTATATATGTACCACAATTACTTTATCCATTCATCCGCTGATAGACTATTAGGTTGTTTTATATCTTGGCTATTATGAATAATGTAATAATAAACATAGGAGTGTATATAGCTCTTTGAGACACTGATTTTATTTTTTTAATATGTACTCAGAAGTGTGACAGCTAAATTGTATGGTAGCACTATCTCTAATTTTTTTAGCAACCTACAAAATCACCAAACTATTTTCCATAATGATGGTACCAATGTACATTACCACTAACATTGAACAAGATTGCTTTTTCTCCACATCCTCACCAATACTTGTTATCGCTTGTCTTTTTAAAAATAACCATCCTAACAGGTAAAAGGTGATATATTATTGTGTCTTTGACATATATATTCCTCTGGTAATTAACTATTTTGAGCACTGTTTCTTATACGTATTTGCCATTGCATGTGTTCTTCAGGAAATAAAATTCTATTCATGTCTTTTGTCCATCTTTTTTTTTTTTTTTTTTTTTTTTGCTATTGAGTTGTGTGAGTTATTTATGTTTTTGGATATGAAATCTGTATTAAATATTTGCCTTACAAATATCTTCTCCCATTCTATATGTTGCCTTTGAATTTTGTTGATTATTCTTTTGGCTCTGTAGAAGAATTTTAGTTTAATATATGTGATGTTAATACTGGGTATCAACTTGGTTGGATTGAAAGTTGCAACGAATTGATCCTGGGTCTGTGAGAGTGTTACACCAAAAAAGATTAACACTTGAGTCAGTGGGCTGGGAAAGGTAGACCCACACCTAATCTGGGTAAGCACCATCTAATCAGCTGCCAATACAACCAGAATATAAATCTGGCAGAAAAATAATGTGAAAAGGCTGGATGGGCTTAGCCTCCCAGCTTATGTAGAGCTTATATAGAGTAGCTAGTTTAATGTTTGCACCAAGATTAAAACCATAAAATCGTTCTTCATTGAGGAGAAATTTTCATGTTGGACATTCGGCTCTGATAGTCTTTCTCAGATATACACTAATTACAAAAAGACGGATGCCCTTTCCAGGCACTAGAGGCATTTTTAAATTTTGTTTTTATTTATTTAATTTACCATGAAAACTAAATAAAATAAAATTTTAAAAATTGTAAAGCCAAATAGACAAAGATTAAATTAAAAAGTCCAAAGCTCTTTCTAGGAATGGCTACATTGACATGAACTTCCCAGTCTACCTAACTATGCCATATCTTATACTATACAAAGAAATACCTTATTGGTGAGATTACATCCTGATATAGTCATCTCTTCCCATTTAAGTGATAGGCTTATAGAGAAAAGTGATTTACATAATTCACCTAACTATAGTAATAAATACATAATAAACATAATTCTTCATTTTGAAATATTAACACAAGCAAGCATCGTGACTGTTTTAGATAATCAACAGCATGAAAAATGAAAAAGATCTCAATCAGAAAGAAAAAAGCAAAATGTAGGGTATATATAAGAACCTAAGAATATAAATTAGAATTCTGAAAGCTATATGTTGATATAGCTATATGTGGCTTCTATAAATCAAAGGAAATATGTAGAACTCATCCACTCCTTCCACTATGTGAGCTTACAAAGAGAAGATGGACATTTAGGAGGAAGCAAGCTCCCACCGGACCCAAAATCTGCTGGTGCCTTGATCTTGAACTGCTTTGCTTCCACAGTGAGAAATAAATGTCTATTGTTTAAGCCAGCCAGTTTATGATATTTTTTCATATGAGTTTAAATGGACTAAGATGGCCATTACACTGTATAAATTAAGAAACATAAGAGTACATTCTGTATGAATCCATTTACATGAAATTCAAAAACTTTTTTTATAAGGCTAATTGAGCCTTATAAAAATGCTGATAGAGCCAAAACAGGTGTGCTTTAGGGGTGAGAGAAAGTGCAGAGTGCTGACTATGAAGAAGCATGAGGGAAATTTTAGGAGTGTTATAAATGTTTATATCTTGATCAAGGTATGATCTTAATAAAAGCACCTTATAGATGCATCTTGTGTCCATAGATAAAGAATATATCAAGTGAAATAGCTGAGACTAACATGCTTAATATACTTCACTGTATGTGTGTTATGCTACAACAAATACAATTTAAAATCTACACTTTTTTAAGAGTGTGATATTTTGAGTTTCACAGAAGCAGATAGTAAAATAAGAATCAAACTGAAAGTAGTTTATTTAAGATGCTTTCAGAAGAAACTAAAAAATAAACGAGATAATTTGACAAAAAGGAAGTAAACAGGCGAAGCAAAAAATAAAGTACCAAGCAAATCATACATGCATTAGCTCTGACTCTCCTGCAGAGAAGCTCTGGATATAGAGTAGATAATCTCTCAGAATTGTTCAAATAGGGATCAAGGAAGCAGAAAAATTTGAACTCCTGTGCCTGTCAGTTATTGATTAGGAAATTTAAATTCTCATACACTTTGGCTTTCCATTTCTGTTATTTAAAAAAAGTTTTCTTCAGCCGAACAGAAGAAAAAGCAGAGGCTTGTTCTTGAGAGGGAAAAAAATGAAATGATGTGAAAGAAAATGGTGAAAGAAAGGAACAAAGGAGGGAAGATCAGAACTCTAATAGCATTGTCAGCTATAAATAGGTGGATGTAGACATTCATAGACACTCATATAGATAAATATATGTAAAATGCTTAAAAATAAGAATGTAATTACTTGTAAATAAATAAATATTCTCCAAAAGAAAAAAGGAAAATAGCCAGGAGCGGTGACTCACACCTGTAATTCCAGCACTTTGAGAGACTGAGGCAGGCAGTTCATGAGATCAGAAGTTCGAGACCAGGCTGACCAACATGGTGAAACCCCATCTCTATTAAAAATACAAAAATTAGATGGCCACGGTGGTGGGTACTTGTGATCCCAGCTACTAGGGAGGCTGAGGCAGAAGAATTGCTTGAACCCGGGAGGTGGAAGTTGCAGTGAGCCAAGCTTGTACCACTGCTCTCCAGCCTGGGCAACAGAGCAAGACTCTGTCTCAAAAGAAAAAAAAGAGAAAACTGGGCAATAATTATGAATAAGAAATTTATAAAAATCACAAAATTTGAAGTGTTAAAAACCTAATATGAAGTAGGTTGGGAATAATGCAGATACTGCTGCAGGAGACAAATGATGAAAGCATTCTGAACAATAATTTTCCAGAATATATCAAAAGCCTAATATTTCAGAAGCCTAAATAATGTTTATAATAAGCAATTGACTTCAGCAATACAAAGGTATGAATTAAGAAACAATAGAATATCCAGGTACTTTCACAATAGTGAACAAAATGGACAATGTATTAAAATGCTAAAAATTATGGCTATGAGAGTTCTCCAGTCTTGTTTCTTTTTTTTTTTTGCCAGATTGTTTTGGATCCTTTGGGAGCCTCACAATTCCATTTGAATTTCAGAATTGGCTTTGCCATTTCTGCAAAGAATGCCACTGGGATGTTGGTAAGGATGTCCCTGAATCTGTGTATAAATTTGAGGATTATCACCATTTTAATAATATCAAAATTTTCAATTAATGGATGTAGATGTTTTTCATTTATTTAGATCTTATTTGATAGGAATGTTTTATACTTTTCAGTGGTTACTTTACTTTTACTGTATGCATTTTGTTCTTTTCGATGCTACTGTACATTGAATTATTTTTATTTTATTTTCTGATTTTTCATTGCTAGTTTATGGAAATGAAACTTATTTTTGAATGTTGACCCCTTGCATTTTGAAATTTTGCTTAATTCATTTATTAGCATTATGATTTTTCTGGGTGGGAATTATTTAGTATTTCTATATATATGTCATCTGTGAACATAAGTAATTTAACTTTTCCCTTTCTAGTATGGAATATTTTTATTTCTCTTTCTTTGACTAGTTGCTGTAGCTGCAGTATCCGGTGCAATGTTCCAAAAGTGGTGATAGCCTTCATCCTTCTCAAGGACTTGAACTTACAGGTAAAACTTTTATTTTCATTTCTAGTAAGGATGTTCTCTATGAGTTTTTCGTAAATGCTGTGTATCCTATTAAAAATTATTCTATTCTGTTTATTGTTTTTATTCTAAAAGTGTGCTAAATTTTATCAATTTTTCCTGCATGAGATGATTATGTGAGTCTTACTCCCTTTCATTCCTTTTAGTGTGGTATATTACATTGATTTAATTTTGTATGTTGGACCATTCTTGCATTCTTAGGATAAATCTCATTTGGCCATAATGTTTAATTATGTTAACATGCTGCTCTATTCTGATTGCTTCTTTTTAAAAATAATTTTTGAAATAATATTTATGGAAAGTGTTATTCTATAGTATTATTTTTTCATGATGTCCTTGTGTGGATTTGTTATTACGGAAATGCTGGACTTACAGAATGAGTTTGAACTGTTCCTTCCTCCACATTTTTGAGATTTTGAGAAGGGTTAATGTTTCTTCTTCTTTAAGTGTTTGATAGAATTCATCAATGAAGTCATCAGGTCTTTGGATTGTCTTGGAAGGTTTATGATTATGAATTCAATGTCTTAGAGACCGTGTAATAAGCCAATTCAATTTTTTTTTATTTCTTGTTGATTTCATTAGAGGTGTCTTTATAGGAATTTATCCATTTCATTTAAGTTATCTAATTTGTTGACATAAATTTATTTATACTATTATTTTATAATTCATTTTATTTCTGGAATATCAGTGGTAATGTTTCCACTTTCCGTTTCTGATATTGCTAGTTGTTTGTCTTTTATAGTGGTCAATTGCTCTAAAAGCTTATCATTTTTTGTTTTTTCTTGGTTCTATTGTTTTCTGTTTTCTATTTTGTTGGTCTTCCTTTTAATCTTTCTTCTCTTTGTTTTGCTAGCTTTGGGCTCAGTTTGCTCTTTTTTTCTAATTACTTAAGATATAAAGTTAGGGTGTTGATTTTATATTTCTAACTTTTTAATGTAAGTGTTTACTGCCATATATATTGCCCTCTAAGTACTGTCTTTAGTACATTTCATTACTTTTGGTAGTTTTTTCATTTTCTTTAATGTCAAAGTATCTTGTCATTTTCTTATAATTTTCCTTTGATTCATTGGTCAAGAATCTTTTAATTTCTACATATTTGTGAATTGTCTAGATTTCCTTCTATTACTGATTTCTATTTAACTCCATTGTTATCAGAGAAGTTAGGATGTATACTTTAAGTCTTTCAAACTATTGTGACTTGTTTTATGATCTAAAATATACTCTATTCTGGAGAACGTTCATGGAGATCAGGTGTTTTATGCTATTGTTAGGTGGAGTGCCGTACATGTGGCTGCTAGTCTAGTTGATTCATGGTGTTGTTCAAGTCCCCTATTTCCTTATTGATATTCTGCCTACTTGTTAAAAGTAGCATACTACGGAGGATAAGGTGGAGTAGGATTAGAATTTTCCGAGATTGTCCCCCAACAGGAACACCAAATTGAACAAGTATCCATGCAAGAAAACCTTCATAAGAACCAAAAAAATAAGGTGAGAAATCACAGTACCTCATTTTAACATAATAACAGGGAAAAGGGCATTGAAGGGAGGAAGAAGGACAGTCGTCCACTGCCTATGCCATTCTTGCCCTACCTGCAGGCTGCTCATGGAGAGGGAATCTCTGTGCTTGGAGGAGGAAAAGTAAAAAAAAAAATATGTGGGACTTTGTACTGAAACTCAGTGCTTCCTTGTCACAGTGAAATACAACACTTGGCAGAATTGTTTTGGTGCCCAGGAAGGAAACATTTAGATCAGTTCTGGGCCAGAGGGATATCCTCCATCTCAATGGGAAAAACTGAATCCTGGCTGTCTTCATCATCAGTGGACTAAAGTGGCCTGGGATCCCATATAAATTTGAATGGCAGACAGGGCACAGAGACTACAGTTCTTGAGCAGACCCTTAGTGCTACACTGGTCTCAGAGGCAGTGGGCTTGATGTGCAGCCCAGTGCAAAACCAGCTGCTATGGCCACACGAGTGCCTGTATCACTCCTCCCTCAACTACAGGGAGTACAGTATAGAGAGACTCTCTGCATTTGGGAAAAAATGAAAGATGAATATTCACCACCTGCTGACTAAAGTAACCTTGGGCCTTGAATTAACATCAGCAGAAGCAAGGCGATAGCAGACCTGGGCCTTGAGCAAGCCCTAATACTATGCTGCTCTGGGAAGTCAAGTCTCCCAGCACGCTGAACTCAATTCACTGCTAGATATAATGGCAAAGTAAATACCTGTGTCACCTTTCCCCCAGGTCCAGGCAGCCCAGCATGGAGAGAGATTTCTACTGCTTAAAAGAAAGTGAGGGAAGGGAGCAAGAAAGTTTTTCTGGGAACCTGGGGAATTCTTCCTTAACTTCGCCAAGTCCATCAACACTGTATATCTAGGAATCTGCAAGTTTCTGGGGCTTATGACACTCCCCTTTGGCTGCAGTGATGACAGGCTTAGGTAACAGCACTCAATTCCCTTTGAATGCTTGGAGAGCACTCCCAAGAAAAATGGATACAAACAAGCCCAGCCTTTGAAGATTGGAATAAATACTTAACCCTTCAAAGCCCAGACATGGGCAAATGTCCACAAACATTAAGAACATTCAGGAAAACAAGATGTCATAAAACAGACAAAATAAGTCAACAGTGATAAATCCTGGATTGATGGAAATATGTCACCTCTCAGAAAGGGAATGCAAAATAGCTGTCTTGAGAAAGTTTAATTAATTTCAAGATAACACAGAGAAGGAATTTAGGATTACATCAAACAAATTTAACAAATATATTGAAATAATTTTTAAAAACCAAGCAGAAATTCTGGAGTTGATAAATTAATGGAAAAACTGAAAAATATTTCAAACCTCTTGACAGCAGAATTGATGAAGCAGAAGAAGTAATTAGGGAGCTCAAATACAGGCTATATAAAAAGAGTCAGTGGGAAAAAAATGAAAAGAATTAAACACACCTACGAGATCTAGACAATAGACTAAAAACGGAAAATCTAAGTTACTGAACTTAAAGAAGATGTAGAGAAACAGATTGGGGCAGAACTAGGATATTGAAATCTGCAACTATTATTGTGAAACTATTTCTCCTTCTAGTCTCTGTTTGCTTTACACATTTTTGGGCTTATTATTAGGTATGTATATTTTTATAATGGTTATATATTTGTTATATATTGACTCTTTTATCATTGCATAATGTTTTTCTCTTGTCACAATTATTGACTTAAATTTTATTTAGTCTATTAGTATAAATATTCCACCTCTTTTTAATCAATATTTTCCTAAAATATATTTTTTTCATTCTGTTACTTTCAACTCATTTGTGTCTTTATATTTAACGTGAGTGACTTGTAGGTAGCATGTACTGGATCATTTTTCAAGTCTATTCTGCCAATTTGACAGAGTTCGGAAAATGAGGAATCTACTGCAGTGAGCTCTTGATGCTTTTTGCTTTCGTGAAGTGTTGTACGATTTTTGCTAGATTCCAGAGTCCCTGAGAAGTTGGTTCTGATATATTTTTACAGTTTACTCATTGCTTTGAGTTTTGGAGTTTTGGAGTTTCCTACCCTATCATATTTATTGACAACACTGAAAGCATTAAATTTTAACAGTAGTTTTTTTTTTTTTATTACAAATATAGTCTGGGGAGAGTGGCTCATGTCTGTAATTTCAGCACTTTGGGAGGTTAACGTGGGTGGATTGCTTGAGTTGAGGAGTTTGAGACAAGCCTGGGAAACATGGCAAAAACCTGTGTATACGAAAAATAGAAAAATTAGCCAGACATGGTGGCATGTATCTGTGGTCCCAGCTACTCAGGAGGCTGAGGTGGGAGGGTTGATTGAACCCAAAGTGGGGAAAGGTTGCAGTGAGACAAGATGGAGCCACTGCACTCTTGCCTGGGCAATAGATTGTAATAATTATTATAATAATTATAATAATTTTGTCGAAACAGAGAACTTTCCATACCTAAGTCATCAGTTATGTCAGAAAAAAGGCTGTAATTTTGCATTAAATGTTCCTTTTTTCCTTATATTCTAATTAGTTTTTTAATGTTCTCATTACTATGCTTTTTGAGGCATTGTTATGTTCTTAATGATGTTCATTAATTCGGAATATTTAATTTTCAAGAGGAACAGTACAAAATTCATGTTTCATTATAAATATTTTCTCTCTGCATTTTAAATAATATTTTATGAAGATTGAACAAGTATATAGAATATGAAACAGTATATTTTTAAATTAAATATGGGTCTTCTGTTTTATATCTCAAATCAAAATAATATAAACTTGCAGTTGAACGATACAAATTATTGTATGTTTTCATTACAAAGCATTCCCTATCTGCATAATTCTTCTTGTTTTATGAAAAAACAAAAAGAGGGGTCTTTATCATATTAATCTTATCTTAGACTGTACTCTATAAAATTGTTTAGTGCTGCTACCTTTCAACTAATAGTAACTGCAGAAAGAATCATGCAAATAATCGTATAATCACGAAACAACTCTTCTTATTAATATAGTTTCTGATTTGCATTTTTCTTCCAATCGGGAACTGACTGATTTGTTTATTCATAAAATAATCACCTGCTCCTTCCACAAAATATTTGAAAGCTGAATGCAATAGATTTTAATTACATTATTGTAATAATGGTTTATTAGTGGTTTATTATAATGATTTAATATACACAGAGATCCAGAAATGGAAGGCCTAGTGGAAAACTAAAGTTTAATTTTCTAATAAAAAAAGTACCTCAAACTGATAAAAGAAATTTTATACTGATATAAGTGACAACCATAGGCAAAATAAAGTGCATTGCTTGGCGAAGAACAGATCCATAGTTTGTCTTCCTACCAATCGTACAATATTGTTACCCCAAATATATATGTATGTGTATATATATATATATATATATATATATGTGTTCCTGTGTGTGTGTATGTGTGTGTGTGTGTATTTGTTGTCGTTTATAATTTACTGCCCTTTGTGTTTTTCATGAGAGATAAGGAGATACAGGTTAAAGAGCCTGGGGTTTGAAGACCCAGAGACATGAGTTCACACTGTGACTCTGTCATATAATGCTTTAATTTTTCGAGTCTTGATTTCTATAACTGTTTGAGTTGGATAAAAATATCTCCCTGGCAGAATTGTGAATATTAGACATAATTATTTGAAATGTATAATACATACCTGCATTAAAATGTCACAAAGAATTGGTTATTGTTATGACTATGGAGATAATGTGCTTAATTCAGTGAGTACTTGTTACTGCCAGTCCTGAAAAAACATACTGCTTTTCCTAGTAACATATTATATAATCTCAAATTAAGAGAGACGGGTGGAAATGTCCTTGCTTTTTTTTTTTTTTTTCAGATGGAGTCTTATTCCATCACCTAGGCAGGAGTGCAGTGACACGATCTCGGCTCGCTGCGACCTCCGCTTCCTAGGTTCAAGCAATTCTCCTGCCTCAGCCTCCCAAGTAGCTGGGGATATGGGTGCCCACCTCCACACCCAGCTAGCTGTTTTTTGTATTTTTAGTAGAGATAGGGTTTTGCCATGTTTGTCAGGTTGGTCTTGATCCACCTACCTCAACATCCCAAAAAGCTGGGATTACAGGTGCAGGCCATTGCGCCCGGCTTTGCTATGTCTTTTTGTTGTTTTTGTTTTGTTTATTTTTACAATATACTCTCCATCTACCCAGTCATCTGGTCCTAGTCAGAGAAAGACAGGTAGGGAAGTAAATTAAGATTGATTATATGCAATATTTTGGTTAAAATAACTCTTTTCTCATCAACAATATATATATATTTTGCTTTGGACATTTGTTGCTGTATTGTGTTCTTGCAGTCAGAAAATTAACAAAAGGAATTCAAAATTTTTAATCTATAAAAATGACAATTTTATATGGCTTTGCCTGTTTTAATTCTCAAATTATTTCTATGTTGCTTTAAAAATATTTTTAGATTTATTGTAATAAATGTCCTATCCTTTGTATCATTCCTCTCACCAAATGACTTGAATATGTAGTGTCAGAAACTCATATGAAAGGAAATTATGTTTATTACAAGTCTGTTAGATTTTAAGCATAGGAATTTATGAATACTAAGGTTGTATTTGCCTTTCAAAAATAAATTTTATTATATTGCTAATCTGTACTAAAGCAATGTTTTAAAACCCCTGAACTTTGTTACCTATTGCTAAGGGGCATAGCTAGCAATCAGACTTGCAAGGCACCAATAGGCATCAATATGATACTGCATTTACTTAGTTTTATGGAAGGAAAAAGGAGTGGAGCTACAGTAGTTAGGTTTCTGTACCATGGAGAGGTTCACCTCTGGCCCCAGAATTTCTTTTTTTCCCTTGCCTGATGGGTATGTAGGGCTGCCACAGAGAGACAGATATGAACCAAGTTATGAGTGGGCCATCTTGACACAGAGCGGCTGTAATCTGAGTCTCCCACCGATTATACAGACACATAGCTTTCATGCAAATTCAATATGTCTAATCTAGAAGAGTTAAACAGACTAGACATTAAGAGTAGAACGGACACAAAGTTCCACGTTAATTTTAAATGTAGCTTTCAAGGAAAAATATGCCAAAATCATTAATAAGTAGACCCGCATTAGCACAGGTCTAATATTACCTCTATTTAAAAACCTGTTAGACAAATTCAAAAATAAAACATAATTTAAAAAGTGTAATCTTTACCATACACTGCACGTTCTCACTCATAAGTGATGTTGAACGATGAGAATACTTGGACACAGGGAGGGAAACATCACACACCAGGGCCTGTTGTGGGGTAGGGGGGCTAGGGGAGGGACAGCAGGGGGTTGGGGGATTGGGGAGGGATAACCTTAGGAGAAATACCTAATGTAGGTGAGAGGGAGATGGATGCAGCAAACCACCATGACATGTGTATACCTATGTAACAATCCTGCATGATCTGCACATGTATCCCAGAACTTAAGTATAATAAAAGAAAAGAAAAAAAGTGTAATCTGAAGAAACCTTCCCAATTCCATACTGTTGCATTTATTCCACACCTGAATTCACCCTTTATTATTGTTTTGCAAACTCAAAGGTTCAAACTTACTAGTTTCTCAGTTGTTATGATTCTGGAATATTAAATCAGGGTAAGGATACTTATAAAATACAAATATAAAAGCAGAATATATTTTATTATATTGAGCAATAAGCTGCCAACAGTACCAAAATCACAATAGAAGGGCCAGTGCATAATCTCCATGTAAAAAGCTACACGTGTTGTGAGACAAAAATCTCTAGAGAGGTGTAGGGAACCAGTCCCCCATCACACCCTTGGGTACCCCAAGTTACATGGCAACAAAGGAATGAGAGAAAGACAGATTAAGAGAGAAAGTGGGACCGGGGGCAATCACTTATTACTGGAGGAGACAGTGAAGGCCCCAAGCTCTGATCATCCACACTATTGGTTACAATCACTTTGATCTATAGGATAGGGGTGAAGTGACAGTGGGGAGAGGGTGACGTGATGGTGGAGTGAATCAGTGAGCCAGAAGTGAATCAGTGAGCTGGAACTGGTGTGTCATTCTAAAGGCTGATAACAGTGGTGGTTTGGGAGTTTCACAAAAAAAAACAACATGTGGTTATCTTTAGTTTATTATCTATGTGCTGCTGGTGGAACTCAGGCCTTATAAGGAGCCTATAAGTCTGGCTATGTCATAGTGCTATGAAGTGGTTTTACATACTTAAGCACAATGTTTATGGTAACAGAGCCCAGGTCACTGTGCACCAGAACATGAGGCATGGAGAAGTTTGCCTCCCCAGAGGGCTCTTGCAAGCAGCAGTTTGTTGTTCCCTCTTTTTGCTGCAGTTTGTTGTTCCCAGTTTACATGTTACTCATAACCAATTTATGTAGGCACTCTGTAAGTCCATTCTCCTTTGCTGCTCTCCCCAACAGAGAGGCTTGAAAGCATGGAGATGCTTGAAATCAGAAAGATAAAATCTATCACGTTAATTGTATATTTATTAGCATTAGAATCTAGTAGCTTTCATGCCTATCCCATGCCTTTCATGTCTTCTGTATCTATGGTATGTGCTAATTATCAGTTCTAAAAGTCATCATGTTCCAAGTCTCTTAAGAGAATTGTATGAGCTTAAAACTGGCTGCTATGCCTCTCTGATTATCTTATTTCTTTATAATTTTTTTTAAAAACTTTTTTCACTTTTCAAAACTACCATTTTTTATTTTTAATTTTTATATATTTAGGGAGTTAGATGTACAGATTTATCACATGGATATATCATGTCATAGTGAATGAAGTGTGGGCTTTTAGTGTACCCATAGCCAAAATAGTGAACATTGTAGCCAATAGATAATTTTTTTTTTTCAATCCTCACCCAATTCCCACCTTCCCAACTTTTGGTATGGTTCATGTATACCATTGTTAAGCTCCCACTTACAAGTGAGAACACCCAATATTTTACTTTCTGTTTCTGGGTAATGGCCTCTAGTTCCATCCATATTGCTGCAAAATACATGATTTCATTTTATTTTACTTTATCTCTGATTGGTATTCCATGCTGTGTGTATTTGTGTGTGTGTGTGTTTGTGTGTGTGTGTGTGTGTGTGTGTGTGTGTGTATGTGTACTACATTTTCTTTATCCAATACTCCACTGATGGAGACTTAGCTGGAGGCATCACATTACCTGATTTTGAATTATGCTACAAGGATTTAGTAACCAAAATAGCATGGTGCTGATATAAAAATAGATACACAGATAAATGAAACCGAGAACCAAGAAGTAAAGCCACATACCTGCAACCAACTGATCTTAGAAAAAGTAAACCAATGGGGAACAAATACGGAAATGACATCCTATTTAATCAGTTTTGCTGAGAAAATTGTATAGTCACAGGTGAAAGGATGAAACCATACTTCTTACCATATAAAAATATAACTCAAATGAATTAAAGACCTAAACCTAGGAACTGAAACTATAACATTGCTAGAAGAAAACCTAGGAAAAATCTTTGCTGAACATTGGCCTAGGCAAAGAAATTATGACTAAGCAAATACAACAAAAACAAAAATAGACAAAGAGGACATAATTAAACTAAAAAGCTCCTACATAGGAAAAGAAACAATCAACAAGTGAAGAGACAGCCTACACAATGGGAACAAATATTTGCAAACTATGCATCTGACAAAGAGCCAATATCTGGAATCTACAAGGAACTCAACAAGAAAAAACAAACAAACAAATAATCACATTAAAAAGTAAGCCAAGGACATGAACAGACATATTTCAAAAGAAGACATGCAGGTAGCAAACAAACATGTAAAGAAAATGCTCACCATCACTGATCATCAGATAAATGAATATTGAAATCACAATGCAATACCATCCTACACCAGTTGGAATAGCTTTTATTAAAAAGTCTAAAAACAGCAGGTGTTAATGAGAATGCAAAGAAAAGGAATGCTTAAACACTGTTGGTGGCAATGTACATTAGTACAAACTTTATGGAAAACAGTGTGGCGTTTTCTCAAAAAACTAAAAATAGAACTACCATTCCATTCAGTAATCCCACTATTGACTATATACTCAAAGTGAAAGAAATTATCATCTCGAAAAGATACTTGCACTGACTCACAATAGCAAAGATATTTTCTTTATATTTAAGGCTGACCAACACGTCTCCTAAATGACAATTTATTTCTCTATATCTGTCATCCATCCAGACATGCTTAGTGTAGTCCTACTAACTTTAGGGACACTATATTTTATTAATATTTATATCTCTCATTTTAGTAATGATTATTTTACTAATAATTATTAATATCTGTTATAATCATTTTATTGATAATTATTTATATATCTGTTACGATTAATGATGTCTTCATAGATCCCGGAAAATAGAATTACTGTCCCACCATAAGCCTATCAATGACCTACATATATTAATAGTAATGTCTGAATGAAAGACATTGGAAAACCAATAGGTAAACTCTGCTTCTACCTTTATTTTATTTCTAAATACATGTGCCCAGTTCTTTTCCATGTGAAAATGTGCTCTGTCTGACTTCTCATTCACTTATTTTTTCAGAAATTGCTCAACTGAGCTGAGGAACTCTTGAGTTTACTTTAATTTTGTTTCCTATCACATGCAGATACTGAGTGTCTAATTCTAGCT
Organism: Alouatta palliata; assembly: GCA_004027835.1. Taxonomy (NCBI): domain Eukaryota; kingdom Metazoa; phylum Chordata; class Mammalia; order Primates; family Atelidae; genus Alouatta; species Alouatta palliata. Next base: position 46,968 of record PVKV010017270.1, read on the forward strand.
TAAACTATTGTGTCCAGAGAGGAAAGTTACCTGGAATTCACATGGCTACTAGGGTCATTCTGGTTGGTAAATAAGTTTTCAAAAGAAGAACATTTTGGGAGATGAAAAGACAATTTAGTTGTAACCACTAATAGGACTTAAATTTTATTTAAGTTTCAGCACACATCATGCTAGACTCCGAATTTTTGAATACTAACTAAATTATACAAGAATTTTTAGCATATGTTATTGCAAAATTTTACCAGCAAATTTGAAAGTTATGTGTCCTATAACAATTTACTTTTAAAAATAAAATGTCTTTCAAGGCTTCATCAACAAAAGAATTGTCCAGCTTTTCACTACCGATTAGTCTCTATGTTGTCATGGAATAATTGATTCTGTTGAGATTACATACTTGTGGGTTATTGTCATATAGAAGTATATGAGCACTTATTTTATGCTAGAAACATTAGTTTTTTTCATTATGATGTATTAAATGTCAATATGTATAAGCTATTTATTTCAATATCAATCTCAATTTTGCCAAAAATAACATGTAAGTTTACACTTTGTCTTAATTTGTAGTGTTCTACTTTATAATCTTGAAAATAGTAGTATACTTGCAATATGTTCAATGTTTTAGCAAGTTCAGAAGTCTTGTATCAATATGTGTTTGTATATTGGCCACTATATAACACCAATGAATAGGCTTGCTTTTAACCACTGCAATATTGTCTTATACTTTTCTATTTATCAGCACATGATATTTTGTAAACTGGTGTGCTTAACAAATGTTAAACTCTTTTAAATGGAAACTACTTTAGAGTCTGATTCATATTACCTAATAATTGAATCACTTTATTCCATTGGTCTTCAGAAGTGTGTGCATAATTCCTCTGAACCCTAAAAATAGTTACTAGAATTAAAATAGCTTCTGCTTCACCGGGCGCGGTGGCTCACGCCTGTAATCCCAGCACTTTGGGAGGCTGAGGCGGGTGGATCACGAGGTCAAGAGATCGAGACCATCCAGGTCAACATGGTGAAACCCCGTCTCTACCAAAAATACAAAAATTAGCTGGGCATGGTGGCACGTGCCTGTAGTCCCAGCTACTCGGGAGGCTGAGGCAGGAGAATTGCTTGAACCCAGGAGGCGGAGGTTGCGGTGAGCCGAGATCGCGCCATTGCACTCCAGCCTGGGTAACAAGAGCGAAATTCCGTCTCAAAAAAAAAAAAAAAAA